>NRSV01000060.1:30249-40892 GCA_002286855.1 Bipolaris cookei | reverse complement strand
AAGACTTGTTCAAGCCAGGCCAGCCCAATATCATTATTACTCCACCCAGAGGACGTTGAGCAGCAAAATAGCTGGTGTTTTCCTACTTCAAGGTCGCGTAACCAACTATCTCGAAGCCCACTCTTGCCTTGATAGACGATGACGGGATCTACCCAGCTTCCATCAGCGCAGACGCAACCCATAACTGTAATCCAGTTTCTATTACCATCTTGGATAGATGCTGACACCTTCTTCTTATCCCAAAGAGGCCTTGAAAAGACTCTCTTAGACCGTGAACATATACCAAGGAGAAAGCCCTTTTCATCCATATTGTAGATATTATATGGCTTAATATCGTATTTATCGAGTTTTTCGTGAAGGAGACAGAAGTAGTTACGGTAATCTTCTCTATTATCAGCTATACAGCGATCCCGATCAATACCCGTGGAGGTTTTGTTGGTAATAGTATCGCGGTGCCTTCGCAAGAAACGCGTAACCCAGCTATCTGATGGCTCCCATGGCGCAAGTGCTGCGACATATTTTTTGATCATAGCTCTTGAAGGTGGTAGTGCGTGGGCAGATAGTCTCTGTATATGCTTTACAAGGTGTTCCTCCTGTGGGGGAGTGAGCAATGAATGGTTTTTGGCGGCGGCTTCACGGGACTGGCGTTGGCGGTGGTGTCGGCGCGTCAAAGTTGACACTGGAACTCCATACTTTTTTGCTACTTGGCGGTATGAAAGTTGACCTTCTGCATCTTGCGAATCGGTATCTGCAATGGCTTTTGCAATAGCTGTCATGGTTGTGGAGATATTACGCGTTGAAACTGGTGGGTTCCTGTTTTGGTGATGCAGTCGGGTGTTGCGTTCCGAGATGGTGTTGCAGCATTGACCACCTACACTACTGTACGTACTTGGTCAGTGCGTCCAACAGTTCACCCAATGCAACACCATCTGCCCCACCGAAATATCCACCCATCATTTTCAACACGTGATATCTCCACCACCATGACAGCTCTTGCAAAAGCGATTGCAGCAATTGATTCGCAAGATATAGAAGGTCAACTTTCATACCGCGCAGCTGCAAAAAAGCTTGGTGTTAAGCTCACAACATTAACACGCCGGCACCAAAACAAAACACAATCGCGAACGGCAGCTGCCCAAAAACGCCAATTACTCACTCCACTACAAGAATCTGAGCTGGTGAAATATATAGAAAACTATCAGAACGCGGCCTACTACCTTCTCGAGCGATAGTAAAAAAAATTATGTAGCGGTTATTGCAGAATGGGAGCCCTCCAACAGCTGGGTTACTCGGTTTTTGACGCGTCACCACGACAAAATATTCATCAAAAAATCCACCAGCATCGACCGCGACCGTCATCTGGCTGACAATGCAGCCAACTACCAATCATATTTTGATCTCCTCTATGCTAAGCTCGATCAGTATTACGTCGCGCCACATAATATCTACAATATGGACGAGAAGGGCTTCGTACTTGTGTTACACGGGGTCTGGATCTATACTTCTCTTGCCGGGTCCCACACCAAGGCCGGTGAGCTTTACGCTAGTGTTCCGTGAGGTTGTCTGGCGATTCTTAGTGGAAAAGAGTTATGGATGTAACCGGGGGTTTTGACAAACACTAATCTATATTGCTATAGACTAACGAGTAACAATCTTGTTAAGTAAAGTAACTAGTAAGAAAGTACAATTTGAGTTGACCACAACGAGAGTAAATAATGAAATCCATCCATCCTTATATCTTCATTGCTTTCGTCCTGCCATCTCTTCATGCACTGCCATCTCAGATGGCCGGCCTTGGCGAGATGGCACATCACGTGACCCCGAGCCCCGCGGTGATCCGTTACCTTCTGACGCGGAGCTTTGTGGCACCATAGCCACTCGTGCTCTCTCGTTCCTCTTGTCCCGCGTCAAGGAGAGCCCCTTTCTTGTTATCTCTGTAACAACTTGGCCGTATTTCACTATCAAAAAAGAATCTTTTCAAAGGAGCTCTGGGATCAAAAGAAAGTGCGGCAATCCCTCCAAGATGGGAGTAGGGACTGAACGACGATTATTGGCTATATTTGCGCTGATGGGAGCTCGGTAGATCCTATGATAATCTACGAGGGCTCAGATGGTCTTCGCGATAACTGGCTACAGGATCTGGTAGTGGGAAAACACCGGGTTTTTTTCTCCAAAAGCTCGTCAGGATGGAGTAACAATGAGCTCGCGCGAGATTGGGTTGAGCAGGTGTTCGATCAGTGCACGAAGGAGAAAGCAAAACGCGGCTACAGGATGCTCCTCGTTGATGGGCATGGTAGTCACCTGACGCCGTCGTTCATCGAGTACTGCCATCGCAATCGAATAATACTCGCAGTATTTCCGCCTCACGCCACTCACAGCCTCCAGCCACTCGACGTTGGCGTGTACTCGCCTCTGGCAGCCGCGTACAGTACCGCGCTCATCAATCTGATCAACAGCAATCAAGGCCTAATCAATATGCAGAAAAATGATTTTCTACGCTTATTTTGGGCGGCATATACATCTGCTTTCACAGCTGATAATATATTAAGTAGTTTTCGGGCCACTAGGATCCATCCACGCGATCCCGATGTTACACGGGGTTTGGTGCTAATACTTCTCTGAGCTCGATCCGGGTTAGGGCGAGTAGGAATGGGTGACTAGCTCCGTGAGAGTTGTCTGGCGATTCGTAGTGGCAAGGAATTATGGATGTAACCGGAGGTTTTTGACAAACACTAATCTATATTGCTATAGACTAACAAATAATAATCTTGTTAAGTAAAGATACTAGTAAGAAAGTACAATTTGAGTTGACCACAACGAGAGTAATAATGAAACCCATCCATCCTTATATCCTCATTGCTTCCAGTCCTGTCATCCCTTACTTCCCTGCCATCCCTGGGATGGTTGTTCTTGGCGGGATGGCACATCACGTGAACTGGCCCCGCGATGATCATTACCTTCTGACGTGGACGTCCTTAGGCCTTCGGCCATCTCGTCACTTGTCAAGGAGAGGATCCTTTTGTTACTTGTAACACCCGACGTCGTACTCAGACGCTTCAAAACACCACCACTGCGAGCCGATACAGATACAGAAATTCGAGAGGCAGGTGATGGAGATACCTGGAGGGATCTGTCAAAATTATTTGACGCTGCGGTGTCGGATACATTAAAAAATGCAGCTAAACAGCTCAAACAGGCGTTGCATTCATTGCAGATCCAGAACGAGCTTATACACCATGAACTCGACAAACTGCGGAGTAGTATTACTACCAAAAAAACCCCGCAAATCTGATAGAAAGCTTCTCGACTTGCAGCAGCACAAAGAGTATCAGTACTGCAGTGGTGTGAAGCCCGCGATCGGTGAGGGAGGCCAGAGCCCGCGAGGCAACAGAACAACAACAAGAACGTAAAAAAAAAACTCCAAAAAAACATCAGAGGGAAGAGCGAGCTGACGCAGCTGCCTACAGAGAAATGATGATAACAGAGGCACGGGAGGCTCGCCAAATGTCGAGAATAGCGCAGCAGCGGGAGCGAGCTGCGAGGGCTGCACAACTAGCTACCGCGCGCGCTGAAAAGGGACGAGAACGCGCTGCTGTAACCGCACAAAAAGCTCGCGATAAGCAGAATACTACTAAACAAAAAGCTTCATCAAATCAGAATACAAAAATATCAAAGCGGCGTCGTGTTGTGGAGGCTGAAAGTGGTGGTGCTGATGCATCACCGCCCGCCAAGCCTCCCACCAAAACCATCACCCGCGGCCGCAGTGTGCGGTTGCCCAGCAAATATCAGTAGATAGATATCAAATATACGATCGCACGAGTACTCCACCAAGAAATCCCGCGATAACAACGTTGTGGTGGTGGTCAAAAGCTTCATTTTTTGGTGGGCTCGCATTTTGGTGGGGTGTTGCATTGGCTGAAGTGTTGCATTGGGTGCGCACGGACAGTACAGTAATAAAATAATTAACTCGTGGTTGAGCAACGCGCTTGTAGAGGTGTGTGAGTTTGGTGGGGTGCGGCGCTCGCCCGTGGAACACGTTATCTATAAATATAGTACAGAAACAACGCGTAAATAGAAATATTGTTTTCTAAGGATGAAGTACCCCTCTTTTCTTGCGGTACGGGGGGATCTGCGTAACCCAGGGAGGGATATTATATCAAAGTCAGCGCTTAGTTCATAGAGTAGCACTAACGTGCGGGATCAGTGAGCTGGGCAGATCAGTAAGCTGGCCGCCCGAAAAACCACCAAAAATCGCAAAAACTGACCCTTGCAAATTCAACAACGCCTAGATAATAAACTCTATAAATCTAACTCTAGCCTTTCCTACTTATCTTGAAGCTCTAGGCTTAGTAAGTAAATACTTAATTTAGTAGATCTCCAGATCTAGTGATTTGGGGGCTAAAACTTGACAAAACCTCAATATCTCAGTCCCCCAAAGGTCTATTTGTCTAGAATCCTAGTAAGAGCTTCAAAGTAAGTAGAAAAGGCTACCATTAGATTTATAGAGTTTATTACCTACGCGTTGTTGAATTTGCAAGGGTCATTTTTTGGCGATTTTTGGTGGTTTTTCGGGCGGCCAGCTTACTGATCTGCCCAGCTCACTGATCCCGCACGTTAGTTGCCTACAGACGAATCACATGTCGACACGCAGACATGGTTAAAACGGTCCTTTGCTTGTAGCACCTGCTTATCTAAGCTATATACCTTTCAGGTGGCAAGTGCCAATTTAAAGATCACCACCGACTGAATTACTGGTAAGTTTCAAGATCACCACGATCCACGATTGCGGATCTTGCTTAATTCCTTTTGAAATCGCCCAATGACCCTGAGCTTCGCAATAGCCCCCTATTTTCGTTTATATGATGGCTTGATTGCTCATTGCCTATCATCAAATGAGTGGTTTGGGTACTTCAAGAAATGTTACTAGATTATGCGCACGTCAATAATGTCAAGAAAGACCAACTAGAACAATGACTCAAGAGCGCCTTTCTGAATCCTTAAATTGATTAATATTCACGCATTTTGAAAGCAGTTGAAAACCAAGATAGGTTGGAAGTCATGCATGTGACTAGAAGAGGTCTTCGCTCCTTGAAGTTTGTGTAATATATTTGCGCGACAACATTATGCATATTGATATTGAACCAGAATTTAGTACGAGCAATGCCAGGTTTACGTAATGGCATGGTTGACTTTGGAAACCTTTTTCTAAGGTGCAAGTGCTTTTGAGCCTCATCCCTCACACCGTACTGTGCTGTCATAGTCTGTCTTTCTAACCGTACTCTAAGATGTTTTGCACGATTGGCAAAGGCTCTTGGCTTGTACTCGCATCCCAAGTTTTCGCTGTTATTGTTCATAGCCTTGCGAAGTTTCTGGAGACGACTGGTGATGTCGAACCACAGCAGATTCTTCAGGTTCGAATGTTTGTTACCCTTGGTTTGAACTGCATTTCCCTCGTGGCCTGGTTTCCCCTCGAACTTCCACTAGGGAACCATAAAATCGGATATTTATTAGCTGTTCGAGTACTGGGTGGAATCTGCGGCTCCTTTGGATATTACTGTAAGTTTAATACCTTCCAAAAAATTTCACGAGTTTTGTTTGCCAGACTGATTCGAAAGATTCCCTGCGATACCTGTCACTCGGTGATGCAACAGTTATCAATCTCCTCGCACCTTTGGGAGCTGGTTTGCTTCTCAGTAAAAGGTTAGACCTTTCGCGCATGGGCTCAGCAGTCATCTGTCTCCTTGGCGTGGGGCTCATTACCAAACCAGCTTTCGCTTTAAACTTGCTCGCTCATGGGACTAAGAGAGATTACTTTGGCTCTAGTATTGGCTTCATATTCGCGTTCATAGGTGTCATTGGCGGAGTCGTACGTCATATCATGTGCAGAGTGCAGAAATATTACCACTGACTTGATATTCTAGATAGCATATTCCGCCATCTCATCTATTGGTCAAAGAGCTCACCCTTTAGCGATAACTAACTGCTTTGCATTGGGTATATTGTTGACGAGTAGTTTCTGTTTTGTCTTAGTCCCTGGTGTTGAGTACAAGTGGGATCTCAACTTAGTACAGTGGTTTGTACTGTTCCTCATTGGCATTTTTGGTGCTTTTATGGTAAGTTTTTTTTGTTTGATCTAGCTTGGCGCAATCTAAAAAAAACAATAGGAATTTTTCCTTACAGCAGGATTGGCTTTAGGGAAAGACGGTACCGCAATATACATGATATGCTTGCAAGTAGTCTTGTCTCTTGCAGCCGATGTATCGATCTGGGGTACCTCCCCTGACACATTTTCCTCTATTGGTTCTCTATTAGTTCTCTCGGCAGTCATTATTGCAGAGAAGTCGAAAGAACAGAGCGAGAAAGTTGAGTATCTAGAGATGGAACAAACAGAAGTGTTACCTCTTGATCAACATGAGCAGTTCTTTGATCGGCGAAGACTAGTAGGGCAACAGACGTAAAGAAATGGCTAGCAATCTCATAGGCTTCAACGGGCGTCAATCGATAAAACAGAAATTGAAACCTGATTGAGTTGCAACCGCCATTTATGCATCAATTGTTCGCATAAAAGAGTCTCGCGGCGTTTTATCTCACTAAGCTATAGACAGAGTGAATTTTACAAAGCCTATAACGTGATATTAGCAAAGTCTGTGACCGTAGCTAGAGGAAACTGTAAAAACACCATATCGCGTAAGACCCATTTTCGAGAACCTCAGGCTTTATGGACGTTTCCAATTTTCTCGCTTCTCTGTTCATCCATGTCCTGAATTCATATGAGTTGTCTTTCCTATGTACTACGCAAATATATCGCTCGCCTGGTGGCATTTGGTTCATTCATGCAGCGTTAACTTCTAATCGTAGCGTGGCAAAGAAACATGTACTAGAGAAATCTGGAAGAGGCGCGTTACAAGCCATTTTCATCAACTTTTACTCACTTCTAGACTTCTTCCGTGTCATCAAGATCGTTGGTTTGGCTGAATCCGTTAGAAAATCGGTAAAAGACTGAGGAGAAAAGATCCACAAACTCGCGACAGTCAACAGTGAATGGCCACAGTTGATAGTATACCGAGGTCCAACTATGAAGAAGAGCTCCAATTGTAATTCGGGCTATCCAGATTCATGATGGAACACCGCAACTGATGTCGCGTGGGCTTCTGACGCCATGAAATTACTGGTCAGGTTCCATGAGTTGACACAAGTACGGCTGTCCAATTTATGACATGTTCGGAAAGGACATTTGAAGATCGATACTATTTCATGTATAAGAAATGTATCTTGAGTTTCTTCTTATTTGCGACTTCTGAGTGGAAGTCTGATCGCGCATACATGGAACGAATAGCTTGCCTTTAGAGTTCGTGTATGACGGTGCTCAAAACCTTCTGTTGGGCAAGTTTGAGTCCATGAATTCAGGAAATTTTTTAGGGCTATTGAGTGTATTTAGAGGGGCTTGTGAGAAGGATGAAGGGGAAAAATGACAGTGGAGGGTCTGTTGCTCAACACATCTGTACATTGGCGATTCTTTCGGTTTGAAACACTGATACCCTTGAAAGAACTTTTTTTATATCAGATGTAGATTGAACGGATCTTCCCTGTTTTGGGTATTATATTTACAGAGGCGAATGTGAATATCTTGTCATAGTTCTAGAATTGCTCTATAGTCCCTTCTTTAGCTTGTTCGTTTTAGTCTTCTTTTTCTTTAGCTCCTTTAACCTAATTGCTATCCTTTCTTCTATAGCTTTCTTATCTCTAAATGTCTTAAGTATATTGTAGAGGATCTACTCGGCCGTATGCTTAATAGGCTCGTTAAATATAAAAGGTAAGAAAGGAATAGCCGCAAGACTAAGCTGCTACATAGTGGTAATCTTTCTAGCCCCGTGTACTGTAAGATATATAACTGTCGCACGCGTAGGTGCGGTGAGAAAATGAAGGTTGTTGTTTGTTGCACGCGTACGTGCGGTGAATTGATGTGTGTATTGTGTGTCTTGTATGTATGATCTTCTACTTGTCCTTTGATGTTGTGCTCTCTACAACTATCTTTTGTACACGACCATTGCAGGGGCTTGTTACATGTAGAATATCGACATACATCGGCTGTAGTCCATGCCGATATATCCTGGCATAGTGTTGGCCGTAATTCATGCCGATATGTCCTGGCATAACATCGGATGTAACTCATATCGATATATCCTTGCATAATCTGCGACAATAACTTACTGTCCGAACCTAAATCAGGCACTGAGGGAGTGATCGCGTGACTCCGGTTCCCCACGGATACCTGTGCACGGACCCAGGAGTACATCAACCCTTTTTCCTTTGAACGTAGAACAGAGATAGCAATGAACCATAGTTACTTGCCACCCCCACTTACCCGCACGCTGTGTACACCGTGCAACTAGCTATATTGACTTAGACATCTTGCCAACACCAAGCACTGGCTAGCCAATAGAGTCCGTTCAACAGATAGTATGAAGAAATCAATATATAAGGTCGAATGTATCGAGTAGTCGCAGGCTTGATCTAAGTACATAATACCAGGGAAAGCTTTGGCAGTCAATGTGTCAGATTTGATGTTTGTGGGCAATGATTGTATTGATCTGCTATCTACCATCTTCATGTAGTAATGGTGTGTAGCTGTTGCTTTTTATTGTTGAGGTTGTGCATCCTTGTTACTGTGACTGTTGAATGGGCTCTGTAGCTAGCTAGCATAAGCATGAACCGAGTGCAAACAGCAAGGTACGAAGCATGTGCGCGCGGGGCTAAAGAGGGTTTGCACGAATGCAGAAGGGTTGCCAAAAAGACAGCTGTGTGCATTCAAAAATTTTCTTGCCTATCTACGTGCGTACAAGGTTCTCTTCTTATGCTCTCTGCTTTGGTCCTATTGTGGGGATGCCCACTGCTGTGTGCGGGGTAGAGCTTCCGAGCTATCCGATCGCTGTCACATTACTTATATGCAGACTTGCTATTAGTTAGGTAACTTAGTCTGAACTGACTGAACTGACTGCTAAGACTCAGTTCACTCAGTCAGTTCTCGAGGTCGCTGTACGTCAGTCCAGTCAGTTCAGAGGCCTCCAGACTGATTGAACTGACTGACGTTGGACTGACGTTGGCTATTTCTGAAGCAGAATTTTGTAGTTGTGATAGCTATATCTAGTGCGGCTTCGAAGCCACGCTAGTCCTAGATATATAGACACTAATCAGTCCTATATGAGTTAGCAGGTGTAGCATCGAGCTAATCAGAGCTTGTGGAGGTGCGCTAGCCGCATTTATCAAGCCTTTCGCGTCACGTCGCGTCTGCTATACATACGACACTATAACTACCATACTACTAACTATTGCTATAACATTTTGTAGGTTACTTCATGTCTATTCCCTCTAATTCAGGCTTTCGCCGCCTTACAGAATACGACAAGCATAATTCTCCTCTACCATCGCTATCGAACATGCCAACCGTTGGCGATACTGCGAGCGAGGCACAGGCTGATGAGCCCTTGGCAGTATAGGCGAATTTCTCCAACGACGGCGACGACGACAAAAATTACGACGGGCTTGATTTTGGGCGTGTGCCGTACCTTGAGCGGCGCCAAGTTGAGCGCAATAGTCGCGGTGGGCCAAAAAGCTGGATTTACTGCCATGGCTGGGCCGTCTGGCACCGCAAGTACAAGAAGAACTACTGGCTTTGTCGGTACTGCCATCAACGACGGAAGCAGGAGGCTTGCTACGAGGCTGACAGCACTACAAATGCCGGTCGACACCTCTCAAGCAACAAGCCTGGGCACTCACACGGACCCAACGGACCTATACCAATTGCTAGCCGGGAGGGCAATATTATAGGTGCGCTCGCAAAGTCCCAAGCACATATCATGAGGTCTAAAGGGATAGAAGTATCGCAAGAGGTGGTAAACGAGATGGCAGCAAGCTTTTCAATCTCTCGATTTCAGGACGCGCTGAAGGACTGGGTAGTCGCGGACAACCAGAGTTTTCGTGTAATAGAAACGCCGCAATTTCGAGCCATAATTGCGGCCGTGAACCCGCTAGCCGAAGCCCTCCTTTGGCGTAGCCACCAAACGCTCCGCGATCATATTATTGCTGGGTACAACACATACATACCAACGGTTGCTAACTATCTTCGCGAAGCCCGGTCGCTTATACACGTGTCATTTGATAACTGGACTTCAACTGGTGGGCAGTATGCTTTTACTGGTTTCTGTGTACATTACCTCAACGGCGAGGGCAAGCTAGTTGACCATCTGCTTGGGTTGCCTGAGCTACACGGAGCGCACACTGGCAGTAATATTGCCGCTGTTGCAACAACAATACTTCGGCTATTTGGCATTGACAATAAGAGCGTTGGGTACTTTGTGCTTGACAATGCAAGCAACAATGATACTGTAGTTGAGTCCTTAGCAGGGGAGTTTGGCTTTATCGCAAGCGAGCGGCGGCTGCGGTGCTGCTGCCATATACTTAACCTAAGCGCGCAATTAGTAATTTGGGGCAAAGACCGTAGCGCGTACGAGAATGACGCCGCTTACCTTGAGGACGAGGAGAAGTACATGGATGAGTGGCGCAAACACGGTCCCATCGGTGTCCTCTTTGACGTGATTGCGTCTATCTGCACCCCTCAAACTCGACAACTACTAGATCGCCTA
>NRSV01000060.1:0-28514 GCA_002286855.1 Bipolaris cookei | reverse complement strand
GAGGAGAAGTACATGGATGAGTGGCGCAAACACGGTCCCATCGGTGTCCTCTTTGACGTGATTGCGTCTATCTGCACACCTCAAACTCGACAACTACTAGATCGCCTATAGAGCGAGGAGGCAGAGTCTTTAGGTGTTGCACCTCACATCCGGCAGCTTGTTAAGCCTGTCAAGACGCGTTGGAATAGCTATTTTAGTACGTTTGTGCGCGCAGCTGAGCTACACGGCCCTATCGATAGCTATATTGAGTGTAAATTGAGGAGCATAGTGCTGCAACAGCACCCTCACGACGCCGGAAGAATCGCGAGCAGCTCCCTGCTGCGCAGCCACGACTATACATACGGGAAGGCGGCCTAAGCGGTAAAGACTGGGCGACAATAACAGAGTACATTCAACTCCTTGAGCCATTTGCCGAAGCTACACGGCTACTTGAAGGTCGTGGCCGACACGGCCGCTACGGCGCTATTTGGGAAGTTCTAGTAACATTTCAGTGGCTTCTTGACCAGTAAATGACATGGTCGGGCGCCCATCCCCATGGTCTGAATCCCATGGGCGCCCATGGGGCCCATGGGCAGGACTGCTCTAGCCATTTTAGGTAGCGCTAGTACTAATATAGTTAAGCTTATGACGCTGTGTAGTGTAAGGTTACCAGTCAATCCACAGCGATATTAGAAGTCTCACCTCATCTCATCTCTTACCTACAATACTCTATATCTCTGCTCTACTTCTATATCAAGAAACTATTCTACACTATTAATATGACTTTTAACTTTCAGTTTGCGAGCCAGCGCGACTTTCCTGGCACGCAATTTGACCCAGAACCACCTGTTCAAGGCCCCTTTGATCGAACGTTTAGTATCTATGAAGATGACGGATCTACCCTTTCTACCCTCCAATCAAGCCAGCTAGAGGTACCTACTTAATTTCAAGAGACCTATGAGGACACTGTTGTCGCCTTAGCTGAGCCGGCTCCCGTTATATCTATGCCGTTCGATTATAAGTGGATCGATTGGAATGCTGGTGCCCGCCCCCTTCAGGGGTTTGAGTTATTAGAGCGACACAAACGAACAAGTGCTTGGTGGTGGCGTTATGGAGTACCATTAATCGGACCAAGAGTGAATACGAAGACTAGGAAGGTCGAGAGAACAGAGTGTTTCTTGTGCAAGGCTTGTCACCTTGCTAGACCAACTCTTGGAGAGCCTGTGCGTACGCAGGGTGGATCAAAAGGAGTAATTAAGTGTGAGAGGCTGCGCAAAGGTTGCCGATGCCTGGTAACAAGATTGTATTCGATAGAGAACTGAGCTTCTGAGCTACGTAGCTATCTATATACAGTGCTAGCTGCCCCTGCACAATCGAGTCGATAAGACCTAGTCGCTCCGGTTGTCGGTCAGAGCGCACCGAGTCTCGGCGAGACTCGGAGCTCTAGGTGGCATCCGGATTTTAGGAGCAGGCCGAGATTCCATCGAGGTACAACACACCAACTAGGCTCTAGCCTATCACATTAAGCACTTTAAAGACATCCACTACAAGACGTACAAGGAGCATGTCACCGACGCTGTGAGCCAACTTCATCAAGACTACTCAATAGCAACATTTGACCACGGCGATCTAAAGCAGCAATCAACTCACGACCGTCTCACCGAGGCTAGCGATCCAGACATTCTCCGTAAAGACATCTTTCGTTGGATTGTATACGATAACGTCCCATTCGAGAAAATTAATAGCCCTTACTTTAAGAAGGTCGTACAAACAGCTCACCCGTTGTTAAAAGTTGANAGTGAGCTCGAGACGGATGATAACCTAGTACCCTTCCAATATTGGTTACGGGATCAAGTGCGAGCAAAGTATCCATCAATCTCACGATTTGCTATCGACGTATACTCAACACCTGCTATGAGTTCTGAAGCCGAGAGAGTATTTAGTACTGCGGGTTTTGTATTAGATAGTCGCCGACGACGTCTCAATGAGGTAACGTCAGAAGCGCTATTATGTCTTAACCATTGGGGTAATAGCGGTCTAATTGATGTTGGAAAGCACCAGCACGATGAGTATCGCGGCTCTGAGGCAGCGTTGTTTAGCGTCGAGTCTCCGCTACTCGAACAGTTGTCAGATAGTATGTGGTATGATGGCAGTAGCGAGTAGATTAGTACCGTGTTACGCACGCACGTTGTTTGTTCGAAGTTCTGTTATCGTAGAAATGTAGTAATATAGTAGAAGATCTTATCCCTCATTATATAAGTGAGTTGATATTGCACTTCAGAACAAGCGTTTTATACTAGTAGCAAGACCAACCATTTATACATAGATTAGTAATACTAATGTCAAAAGCTTGGCCGTGCCCAAATGCCCCATGGGCGCCCATGGGGCACTTGGGCTGGGCTGGGCCTGGTCGGGCAACTTGGGTTGCCTGACCATGTCAATCGCTGTTACAGGCGTGAATCCGCCGAATAAGTCTCTCTAAGCACGTAATCACTGTCAATCCCCAAACTCCAACGTTGAGCAGCAACCTCGCCCCATCTGATGTCTCATCCCTATCAACAATACTCCACGACGTAATTGAATACTGCCCGCACTCCCGTGCACCTATCTCAAGCATCGAGCTAGATGAACCCGCAAGAGCACATGGCCCCCTTGTTACACTTTAAACATCATGCTCTTGAAACTCTGCTCAGCTAGTACCATTGTATGTGCTAGAAGCTCACGTGTTCGGTCGTTTAGTGGCTCTCAGTTGGAACTACTCTGCCCCGGCACCCAGAAACACTCTTCGCTAACCTCACAACAGTCAAGCCACTTGATGTGCGTCTAAGCGAGCAAATTTGCAACGCATCCCCGCTCTGCAGTCCCAGTTGCGAATAAAACAAACATCCCTATGCCACCCGCTCAGCGTTTTTTATCCTATTATAAAGACTCATATTGAAATTATCGTCATCAAATCACAACACTAGCATCGGTGGTTTAGTGGTAAAATTAGCCGTTGCCATCTCTCCCAGAGAACAGTTTCGGCTAGCCCCGGGTTCGGTAAGTCTTATATCCAGCCCAGTATTCGAAGCTTGTACCTAACATTCAATTAGATTCCCGGCCGATGCAATCATTAATTCCTTTTTTTTGTCATTTTTTTCTACACTTGCCTACTTTACACAGTGGTGTAATTTCGATAGTAGATGTTTATTGATTTCTTTTTATGGGAACAGATTTCTAAACTTACCATTTAGAGAACATAGCGACCCGGACTTTGACATCCTCTTGTTATATGACTTGGGCAAATGCGATATCCATGCTAGATTAATCAAGCACCGGCAGCCTGTTGTGTTCAAATTCTTGGGCTTTCTCTACTTTCATAGTCTCATCTACTGGACAATATGTCGCAGCCCCTTGTGTCATTCTTTGCATCTCTTTTAATGACTTTCTTACGAAAGCAAACAGCAGCATCTATAGCATAGCATATACACATCGAATACCTTTCGACGAAGATCTCAGATTGAGGCGCATCGCACAAAACAGCGAAAGACGAAAAGACCAGTCCCCAAATAAAGTCTTTCCTTCTACCAGCTTCTCCACATCTTACATCAAATCTGCTTCAATAATACTCTCCACAGTCCGAGGATGCCGGCTAACCCCCACAACTCTAAACTCAGCCTCACAAAGCAACCGCTTCCAATGTCCCTCCGTCCTCTCCAGCCCACTCGTACAATTCATCAGCTGCAAATCCAACGTCGTCATTAGACTAGTCGCCCCCTTCTTCGGCAGCACAACCTCGTAGATCAAAAGCTTCGAGTACCCCGGCTTGAATGCAGCCTTGACCTGCGAAAACATTCCCACGCAGTCGGCGTCGGGCCAGTCGTGCGGGACTGCGTGGAAAAAGTATGCGCGAGCGTGGATTTGGGGTTGCGGCGTGAAGAAGTCGTAGGCTTGCTTTACGATACGCGGGTCGAGATGCTCAATCGGCATGGCGATGACTTCGGGAGTATCTTGCACAATGAGCACGTTGACGGGGAGATCGCCATGTCTTTCTAGAAGGCGTGATGTGTCGAGGCCATGGGCACCGCCAATGTCAATGAATAAAGGCTTTCCCGGCGAAATGTCGGCTCCGCAGATGATTTTGCGGGTGTCGTATACGTCGGTACATGCCATCTTGTGGTTTCACAGTGCCTTCATAAGACTCATAAAACTGCTACCTTTGTCCCCTGGGTTCGCTGCGCAGAGAGCGAAGAGATCTGTGCCGTTGGTCATGTCGCGGTAGTTGTCGAGAGCTTGCAAGTCAATGGGTTCACGGTAATTGTACTTTTGAAGGAACTGTGGAAGATTAATCCCGGTGGGAATTGTATGGTCGGTGCTAAGCGTGTTAGTAAGTAGGCTATCAATCAATCAAACATTACTGTGCAGGTTCGGACATACCCGCATTGAGTGATCTGGTCAGTATACAATTCCGTGTCTCCAAGAGAAAGCGAGTAAGGCGTTGGTTTCCATGTGTCAACATCTGTTTCTTCGAGCACATAAAGTGCAGCAAGATGCCGAAAAAATCTCCCTGCGTGATTCCATGTCAGTATTTTGCCCGATCTGATTCTTCTCTTACTCATTCTCGACAACGTGAACTTACGCAATAAATTCGGCTCAATTTGCTTATTGGCCCACTTCAACAACTGCTCTAAGTCAATGGCTGCACCTGGCTTCTTCTTGTTTGCCTCGGTCCATTGATCCTAGATACGCAGGTCAAGAGCAACCTGAATACCAGCTATAAGAACAGGTGTCTCTAGCGAAAGCCTCCAACCTTGCTCAAACGGCGTCTTGAGACGATTCAGCAAGCGTCGAGCGGCTTTTTCGGCTTCATACTGCTCTAAATCGTCTGCAAACTGAGTGGGTCGGATAGAGTCCAAAGACTGTATCACGTTCTTGGAATAGTCTGGCACTCGCATGATAGTTGATGTTAATGGTATGAGTTCGCTCAAGAAGTATAGTTATGCCTTACAAGCAGGGAAGGCAATTTGGGTAGGTCGCTTGGGAATATTATTATGGTTCATTTCCGCGGCTGTAACGGACCAGAGCTGTTGAAGATACTACTATACCCTCCTTAAATTCAGTTGCCTATGGTGTGCGTGCAAAACTATAGCCTTAGCAATTGTGGAGAAGATACAAGGAAGTATTCCTTCACGTATATGATATTCGATAGGGGTTAATGACTCGTGCAGAAGAGCTAGCCCCTGTTAGCGATTTGTCCTATCTTGCAGGCTGCGATATCCTAGAATGTTTCACGCAACATTTGGGTACCTTGGGTGCGAACCCACAACATGCAGTCTGCTGTCAGACTTTTCATATCGATTCACTATCCTTTTACCCCCATCATGTCAAGCCAACTTATTAGAGGTGGATCCGGAAGGCTAACTTGAGTATCGAGTATCCAACGGACAACTCGGATACGAACTGTAGTAGTTGGAGCAATTTAGCCTTTGAGAGGTTGAAACCTCCAATTGCATATTGCGGGTCTTAGGTAATTTTCATTGTTTTATCCCTATCAATTGTTTAACCCGTGCGTCTTGGGTGTCCATTTTGACTTGTCGCTTCTACAGAGCAGCGCCACTGCGACGCAGATGAAGCAACTGACGGGTCTGTAACCAACTCGACAATGCTCTCTCCCCTGACAGTCTCCATGTCATTCATTTTCATCTCAAAATCTATCCTTTTGTAAATCTCAAAGCTGCTTTTTTTCTTTTTTACATGACGGGTTTGGGTAGGTGCGAAAGTTCTTCAACGAGTAATCACTAGTGTATTTCCTCGTTGCCTAGGTTTCTGCTCTAAACAGACAGTTTATAACTGATGCATTAACCGTGAAAATTGACACAATCTTTGGTGAGACGTCAAAATAGCTCGATACTAACCATGAACAGCTTTTTGAACTTATAGCCTCACGCTACGCCCATACTGAGGCGAGAGCTACTTGAACAGAAGTTCCAATTGACAAGATGCAGCGGGCCGTAACCATTCCCATGACAAAAAGTCTGAGGGAGAGTAGAAAAACGATTCTGATTTTTCTGTCGGCAGAAGTTAGCTAGAGCACCATTTGCTTTTGGTGCAAAACTGCAATAACTCACCGCCAAAGTTTGATATGTGAGTTTTTGAGCATCCATAGAGGCACTACAAGTAACATTGCATCAACCCTACCATTGCGTTAGCTATTTGTTACACAATTTGATGAAACTACCTACAAGACATTGCCTACTCCAATGACAATGTTGATGACAACGCCAGCTGAGCATTCTTTGCCAGGGTCAGGAAGAATCTGCCAGTTCCTTTTCAACGGCAAACAATGCGTAGTCTGCGTTATAATTGTCGCGGTGTATGCTGCAATCGATACACCTCCAATTATTTGTACATATCTGTATAGTGGAGTGTTCCTCCTGTATGGTATAGTAAGTATAGGTTGTTTTTTTCTAGATAGTAGAGCTTACGTAAAACGGAGGAATAGTATGCAGCCCTTGAAACTCCAGATGAGGAAGATCAGGAAGTGAAAAGAGGCAAACATCGCCTTTGCGCCTTCTCACATGGACTTCCGCGTTTCAGGCGGCAGTGCTTCGCGCTGCTCTTGTGTCATCGTTATTGGAGCTCTGATTACATCTTGGGAGGGACAGTCCGATATCTCTATATAAAGGCATTTATCGTTATCGCAAACTTACTGAGAAACTCTACCATTGCATAAATCATGGTGAAGAAGACCCAAGATGAGAATGCAAAGAAATCATCCCAGTAAAAATCTTGCCATCCTGCAATCTTCCATCTTGCGAAGAACCGCAACAGAATAATGGCACTACCAATGGCATACTCAACCCGACATTCGATGAGTATCGCATTAGGATCTAATATGTTTCTGAAGCTCTGGTAAGGCGTGTGAGTGGTATACTGATGGAGTCAGGGCGGGCTCGCTCGCCGTGCGATCCTATATGAGACTCCATTTCCGGGGATGCTCATATGACTTTAGAAGTCCGACGTTCAGTGCTCCACGCCCTCAATTGGGGTGGATGCAGTGGATGGAAACTTGACAAAGGATTCTATATCAGGGGTCGGGTGCGCTGCTGGATGGTATGTGAAAATCAGTTGGGCTACCCATTCACAGCTTTCCGGGAACTACAAATGCTCCTCTTCTAACACAAAGGGCGGTCACAAGAAAGGCCGCCTTGTACTACGTAAGCTGCCCCTCCAATCATTACTGCTCGGCGTCCGCGAAACATGATGTCGCAGCCTATGCAAGGCCGCAGAAGCAATGACTTCAGTTGAGCCGAGGTGTCAGATGTAAGTACCTGGATTCGTTGAACCTCAACCGAAGAATGTTCAGGGAACTCTATTACTACACCAGTACGTAAACACCGGGAGTCGATTAGGGAAACCAAAAAGACCCTTAATGAACCTGATCTTGACGCCCACAACTACCACGTATAAATAACGATAAGGCGGGTCGATAATAGAGCACACACAATACACATATCAATCCACTCCACGTACGCGTGCGACAAACAACATCCATTTTTCTCACTGCACCTACGCGTGCAACACATGATAAACGGGCGGAAACTTGGAAGTAATCCACGCAGCCTCGCTTAGCAGAAGAATGAATCGTGATGGTGTGAGTGGAAAGAAGGAAATGTGGACCAGGAAATATGGTAGGAGGAAAAAAAGAGCTGTGGTGGATGCAGCGTTGCGGCGTTTCGGCGCGGATGCGGCTGAATCATTACACTGGTTCTCGCCTACAACTTTACAATGTCTATCGTAGACGCATGGTGATTAGTATAGTTTTGCTGGGACGGCTCGAGGTATGCAGTGTTCTCAGTGGCTCATCCCATATCCTCAGTTACAAATCCTTTTGGAGGTAGCCATACATGCATCGACGGTACCGTCTGTAGAGGCGGCTAGAACAAAGAATAAGAACTCGAAAATTTCCGCAATCCTTGCGCAACAGGGTATGCTTTAAACATGGCTTATCAAGCTGGATAGTTCTCCTTCAGGGTATAGCTCCTCCAATCGGTTGTTCCAACAGTTTAGGTGACGGAAAGTCCCCGACTACTATCAACTTTTCAAGCAAGTGATCGCTATGAAGGATTTGATGCGTGTTTCGATACTGCGCTCTAGCCCCTGCAGCGGCAGTTGATACCTAACGAGCAGAGTGTTGGAAATTATCATGCCCTATTGTTGGGAGCAGTAGCTTGGCCGGAGCCCAGTATTGTTGCATGACCTTAAAGGCATACTAATTCGTTTTAGTAGATATCATTTCAAAATATCATACACAGTCCCTTCAAAAACCCCATGACGCCTTATAAAAACTTTCCTAACTGTCCACGTGACACGACCCAGTTCCCGTCTCTACTCTTGCATCTGACTTCCACGTGTATCGTTCAATCCTTTGCATCACCTAGCCGATTCAGGTTCTTTAAAATAGTAATATACTCTCACGTATTCACAGGAGTGTCTAGATTAAATACGAATAACAATCTATTTAGCTTTAGATGTAGATACTATATCTTAAGCGCTAACGCATGGCACGATGATATGAGACTGAGCCCGATATTATACAGCGGGAAACGAGTTTCTGATGCGTTTTAGGTGATTGAAGAGGTAGGTGAAATTAGAGCGTAAGAATAGATGAGATTGAGGATTTCTGCGGGAAGACGAAGGAGGAAGGGGGATTTGCCTATCTTTGTGGGACTCTGGAAGGAGGGCCCGTGTGGGTGAGGAGGGTGGCAAGCGTCTTGAGGGCATGACGCTTCATCTGAAAGATACTGGTGTGCTAGTGGAGGAGACTGAAGAGGCATGTTTGATATCATTCATGTGTTGTGGGTGCTACGAGACATTGTCGATGCGCTGGGATGCTTGATGGTAGGGATGGGGTTTAGGGGTGAGAGTGCTCAATAGGTAAAACCTGAGTCACTAGTGTGGAGGAAGATCAAAGTATTGAGCATTGTTGGTATTGGACAGTGAATGATGAGGGTATCTTGCTACCAAGTAGTATTGGGCCACATTCACGGTTGCTATTGACACGCCTGCAAACCCAGAAGTCAGCAGAATCACAGTATGCTAGTCAAAGTGATCCTCACTAATATCTGGATTGCCCTGCTCTTGTGATGCGCGCTATGTATAATGTAGCCGCACGCGCAGAAGTAAAACTTCAACTCAAATCGCAAAAAAAGCATATTAGAAAACCACCGTACTCTTCTGTCCCGGCAGCATATTCTCCTCGAATTCAATTTTCTTGATATGCTGCCCCGGCACAACAATCAATCCAACAAAGCGACTGTTCCAGGCTACAGATGCAGATTGGTTACCCGACTCTTCGACAGCCTTGCGAATGGCCTCTGCCGAAGGAGCACGGTACTCATGTGCCAGCGCGAGAATAATGTTGCGGTCCTGATGGATGTTAAAAGTCGCTGTGATACACAGGCACAGCCAATATCAGCGACCCACCTTGTCCGTGCATTTCATCTGACCCCCAAAGACGCGGCCGTCACTCGCGTGTATGCGCAGGTTCTTTCCAATGAACTGGCTCAGCCAAAAGGTGGCTTGCTCGTTGTCCATTTCTGGTGTCTTTTTGGCTCGTGAGGAGAACCAGCTGTGGCGGTTTCTCCTTTTTGCCGCCAACATGGTCTCTCTGAAAAGAGGGGACCACGATGTGGCTGTGTAGATCGCCTGAGGCTGGAGGGGTGGCTTGAGGCTGATGGAGGTGGGAACACCTCGCCGAAAAGTCCTGGCGTCTTGGCGTCTTGGCGTGTTTGACGCGTTTGCGGATGATTTTTGGAACTGTGATGAGCGCATGCGACGGCCGCAGTTCTCGCCCACGACAGGATGCATTCAATACGGCAGAGCTGCCAATTGGCACTCCAGAACTCGCGATATGTCTGTATATACGCCAATGGTTCGGGGCGGGCCTTCTCACAGAGTTCCGCCCATTCAAGAGGTCCGCATCCTCTTCCTACTCAACCAGCACTGTTCGGCCAGAGATTGACTCGATACAGGCGCCCTCCCAAACTTTCTCCTACCCTCTTCTCCTGAGCTCTCCGCCCTTCTCTCCACCTTCAACTCGAAGGTTCTGCTCCCATACCATCTGACAAAAGAGCAACAAAAACTTGTCTACTCTCAAGAGTCCCGACCCAAACTCGAAGCCGAGCCTGTGGAGATTACCCTGGGAGACGTCACTCTTCCCCTTGAGCACCTGGACCGTAACAAGTTACCCGATCGTTGGCAGACACTCCGTGGTGTGGTGGAGAACAGCAAAACGCAGGAAGACTGGGAAAATGTACTTCGATGTCTCGAGGGATTCCAGGAGGCGGGAATCAAGGCCAAGACCCGATGGCAGGAAATGATTATCAGGAAACTGGCTCTGGCGGATATGCACCATCTGATCTTGAAGGCATTACAGAGGCCAAAGGCAACAGGGATCAGTCTGAGCAACCGGGGTGTGTTGACCCAAGTCTTGAGGAGTGTACACAGCAGGGCTGCAATGGCCGACTGGGATCAGGAAGAGACGACAAAAGCGCTCAAGATGGCGAAGCAGGTTGTGGGGCTCATGGAGGATAAAGAGCATTGCGGCGATAAACCTGTGACTACGACAAAGAAGGATGGCGACTGGAGAGGGCACCCTGTTGTTATTGCGCTACCCGCTGAACTGGCTGCTGTTGTTGCTGAAAAGTACGACGGGGACAAAGAAGAGGTCAAAAAGATAGTAAGTCGCTTGATCGCTGCAATCAAGCAGACCGATTACGTTGTGAGTCTCCCTTTTCACCCACCAACTACCTAAATATTCTCTAATGAACATTCTTTTCAGACATCGATCAATGGCCTTTTGGAAAGTTCA
Organism: Bipolaris cookei; assembly: GCA_002286855.1. Classification (NCBI taxonomy): domain Eukaryota; kingdom Fungi; phylum Ascomycota; class Dothideomycetes; order Pleosporales; family Pleosporaceae; genus Bipolaris; species Bipolaris cookei. The sequence goes on along the minus strand of NRSV01000060.1, from coordinate 17,683 downwards.
TCTAAAACCTCCGCCGACTTCCCGGATGTTAAATCGCACCTCGAATTCGTCACTAAACATTGCCATGATTTGCTCGAACTTGTCATTGTCTGGAACGCGCTCAAGACGTCTCGCAAGGTGCTTAGAGGTGACATGCCCATGGCGAACGAGGCGCAGCAATTCGAGACAAAGGTTGAGCAAGTCCTGATGCAATCAGTAGATAAGCTCAACACTCTTGCATTACGCGATGGAGAGGTACTGAAGACACAGTACCTAGGCATGGTAAAGGAGGCGGTTGAGGAATGCAGTTAGGACGTGAGACTGTAAGATGTAGGATCATATTATAAAAAAACATCTAAGCTACTACGTGAATATCGAAGCACAATTTATTTTCCAGCAAATGCAAAAGGAGCTGACGTCGGCCTGTAATCAGTTAGAGCAAATTCTAAAACTGATTTTGCAATTGAAGCTCTCAGCCACGTCGGATTCATGGTACACCTGAGTTCAAAATAATAAAAAAACAAAGTAAATAGTTCTTGATTTTTTAGGAATAACGCCGTGGCCATTTCTACCATGACACCAAGAACCCTAATCTAAGACGTAAAGTCCCACCTCCTCCCCCTTGACCTAATCACCCTCTTGTCCCCCTTGTACTTGAACACCCGAATCTTGCGTCTCCCTTTCTCCATACTTTTCCTCAACCCAGCCCTGACTCCGGTATCCACAAAAAACTCGTCGTCGGGCCCAACCCCCACCGCACGCTCCAGCCGCTCCAATTCGTCAATCTGGTCAAATATAGGGTGCCTAGACAGCACGAACACGTCTTCAATTAGCAGCCCGACGAATTCGTTCCAGGTATCTAGGATCATGGGCTGCGAGTTCATGCGCGCGTGCGCATGGAGTCGCAATGCGTCGCCGTAGAGGCTGAGAAGCTTATCGAGCACAACCGTGTTCTTAGATAGTATGCAGCTTAACTGTGTCTGGAGGTGTTCGTGGTTTCGGGGTCCGTGGAGGTCGAGGCACATGGCGGGCAGGTTGCACTGGATTTCGTGCAGGACGAGCGAGCAGAAGCAGCGGTTTGGAAAGTCGTCAGCGTAATCTGACATGACGATGGCGTCGACGAGCATAGGGTGCAGAATCTTTTCCAGATCGGTAACCAACGGCATGGTGTATGGGGTGGGATGTTTCCCGACATGTTTGGCAGAGAGATCAGGGGGTGTGGCAGGATGCGCAGATTTATCTTCAATTTTACTTCTGAGCTTGATTGCGGTGCGGATGGAAATTATATAACGGGTTAAATTAAGCGATTGGCTTCTGCGCCTTCTAATGTTCAATTGGAACGGAATCGGTAAGGAAGTTTTGGAGTCTGGAGATGAAGTCGACTGTATACGAGCAAAGTCCCGTACAACAATGTCATAGGGAAGCCATGTTGATCGAGAAGAGAGATCCTCCTCTGCTTGTTTTGCATCGGATTCGGACAAAGCTCGTGGTCTTTTCGGTACAGCTCGAAATGGATCAATTCCAGAATGATCGACCAGTGTTTGCAGCGATGGGCACCCGGAAGCATCCTTGGTGACAGGTGATGCTGGCCGAGTATCAGAGACAGTAAGCACTGCACCAATAGCATATGAATCATCCAGAATCTCTAGCGAATAGCGCATTGGAGTATCCGCTTTGCCGTCGACAGTGCCAGACTCGTGTGCATCTTTCTCATCCCACAGTGTCTCAAACGATTGAAGCAGCCCAAGCTGCGTTTCTGTATTCGCATCCATCAGAAGCTATGAAGAGAGCGGCATTTTGGCGATGACATAATTGAGTCGAAATGGAATTGAAGAGACAGAAGGGCGAGATATGGCGAATTTGTGGGCATTGGTGTGCTGCGCTGCGCTGTGCTGCGTGTCCTTACTGCAACCATGGTTCGTGGTGCTGTTACCTTTATCACAGTCATAGTTCGCTATTCTACTACCTTCGATACAACCACAGTTAACCTAGTTATCGCGCCCAATAGGCGCATGCCGTTAATCGTGTCCCAATAGGCGTATGCCTATAGAGAAGTGTATTACTGGATAACTCTCCTTAGGTTCGAAACCAGAGCTGCGCGTACAGAGATCTTAGAGTCGAAACTCTAACGTTTTAGTATAGCCTTTCGTTTGAATGATTAATCTAACTACGAAGTTATTCTCTTTATACTCATTACTACTAGGTTAGGGTATGGTCCATCATTCTGTTTTGAGAATCAATAATCTGATACAAAGAGAAAAGCGATCGACTTGCGATGGAGATAAAATGGGAGATAGGCATGGGACGAGAAATAGCGAGCTTGAAGCCATCGGCATGCTGCGCTGTGTGTCTCCATTCCATTCATTGACTTGTTGCTGCCTTATTTGCAACATGGTTCTCCATGCCGCTGCTTTTGTTGCGATCCTTGTAGAAATCACTACCCCAAACGCATATTATTTACCCAAAACCCGATTGCGACAGGCTACAGTGAAGCCTGCTTTTCTTTTCCAAGGATCAATAAGCTGATACGTCAAACGCCAACCAAGTTGGATCCATCAAAATAACAGTGATAGCGGTGAATAGTAATCAGTCGTAACTGCCACCCCTCCTCCTACTGGAAGCATTATTTAGCAAAGTAGTAGGTGGACACATTGTCTGCGTATGGTCATAAGGGCAATGCAATCCCAGTTAGCGGAGAGAGACAACCGCGGCTGAAGGCCGAGGAGAGGGCACAGAGCCGTGAACATCAGGGGCTGCCCGTAAAATAGTCGTGTTCATACAATGGTATCATCCTTCAAAGCCCAACCACTCGCCGGCGTCGCTGTCGTCATCTTCCATTTCTTCATCCACAATGCCATCTTCTATTTTCTTGACCCCGAAGTCGATAGCAAATGGTGTGTTATCCTTCTTACCCACGGGTTGAGAAAGCAGATATTCGATGCGATAAATGTTGTCATCTGCTAACCTGGCAAGTTCAGCTTGGATCCTCCTCACAGCCTTCTCTACGCTTCGCAACTCTGCTTCCAGACCGCCCTTGTGCTCTTTCATCCATCGGCCATGCTTGCTGAGAAGCGATTCTATCCATACCAAATTGAATTCCAGATGTGGGGACTCGTCGGCCTGGTGTGCGACGAACCGCAGTAGTCGACCAAGGTAAACAGAAGGCAGTTCTTTGACTACAAGCGGAATATTGGTGACGGGTGTGGCTTCGTAAACGCGTCGGATGAGGTTGCGCTCATTCAATCGGAACGCCATTACCAGGGCCTTGAGGTAATCCTTTTGTCCCAAAGTATCGAGAGTGGTCGATGGTGTGACGCTGATGTCGAGGTCGAATGGATCAAATTGGAATGTATTATCCAGCGAGTAGATGAGCAAGCCTTCAGTGGAGGCAGCACAGAAAGCGCGCCCGGTGGGCGAAAAGGCAACATCTGGGACCCGTACTTCAGGCCGTGTTCGCCTTGCGCCAATGCCCTTTTGAGCGCCGGGAAGGGTGGTATCTCGGCGGTCTTCAAGATCCGACGCTTCGCCTTGGTCATCAATGAGGCCCTCTGGACCTGCTTCAGTGAGGAATTTACTATTCAAGAACTCTTGTGTACCATCCAAAGATAAATTGACGGACACAGTAAACTTCTTGAGTAAAGCACCTGACTGGACATCATACAAGCAGATGTACTTGCTGTTGCCGCCAGCCAGGACACAAGTGCCGTCTGCACTGTACTTGACGGATGAAAAGGCTTTTGTGCCGGCGACGTTGGCTGCCGTTCGTCGGTCTGACATTTTACGGCCACCAGACACATCCCGTCGCGCATCGACGCCACTCTCCTGTGCAGCGTCGGAGACATTCCAAAAGGTCAGTTGGCCATCGAGCGTTGTGACGGCAATCTGCTTCGAGTCTGGACGGAAAGCCACGCAGAGGATATCAGCCATGAGCTGTAGCGGCTCGCTGGTCTGGGTGCGGGCAAAGATGTTCCAAAGGCGCACGGTCCTGTCCCAGCTTCCACTCACTAGTGTACCCGCATCTGGAGAGAATGATAGAGAGGATACAGGGCCTTCGTGTCCTGATAGACGATCGAGCAGCTGGCCAGTCTGAACCGACCAGATGTGGATGTCAAAGGAGTCGATGGAACCTGCGCAAACAACCTCTCCACTGGGATCGACAGCGAGTGAGGAAAATGAAAGTCTGGAGGGGGCAGTGAATGTGCGGAAATTTCTGTAGCGATGCAAGTCCCATGCGCGGACGGAACCGTCAAGACTGGCTGTAAACAGGACGTTACCCTTTTTTGCAAACTCGCAGGCTGTCACGCCACCCATGTGCTCTGTAAAGGTGACGACGCAGAAGCCCGAGTTGACGTCCCACACCTTGATCTTGCCGTCGTCTGCGGCGGTGATAATTCTTTGACCATCTGGTGAATAGGCAATGGTATTTATCGAGTCAAAATGGCCTTGCTGCTTCAAGATGTATGATTCCGACTGCCACTCCCAGACGAGCAGTTGGCCCAGTTTTGATGCGCCAAAGGCCAGCCACTCGCCCGTCTTGTTGATGGCGACATAGTCGATGTCGTTTTGCGATATGCTCAGGCTGGAAATTTGGGCGAAGTTGGGCAGTTCGTGGATGAAGAAGATGCCGTGGGAAAAGCCGGTGACGAGCAGCTTGGACTCTGGGTGGAAGCTGGCGCATGTGACGTGGGCGTTGTTCTGGTGGAAAAAGTTGCGCTCTGCGATGCCCCACTGGAGGTTATCGTCGTCGTCTTCATCGGCGTCTGCTGGCGCATCGTAGCGCAGCATGTACTTCCATGTAAAGAGGGCGCCGTCCTTGCTGACGGTGTAGATTGTTTCCTGGTCCTTTGAGAACCATGCGCCGGTGACCTCTTGGCGGTGGCCACTCAGCGTAGTTTGCGCATATCCCTCTTCCTGGTCAAGGCTCCATATGCGGGCTGTCATGTCCTTGGATGCGGAGAGAAAGAAGCGCGAGTCGCTCGACCATTCTATGCTCTGGACGGCGTTGTAGTGGCCGGTGTAGATACGGTGGCGCACAAAAGGCGCAAACTCGAGGTCGCCCTCTGCGACATCTGGGGTTGAAGGCGTGTGCCATACTTGGATTTGGCGTCCGATGCCCACTGCGAAATGGCGACCCGAGGGCGAAAAGGCGAGGGCAGTCACTTCGCCGCCGAGAGAGAAGTGGTAGAGGACGATGCGGCGGGGGAAATTGGTGAGGACTGCGCGGCCGTCCTGGTCGACAGAGAGAAGAAGATTACCGCGGGGGTTGAGTGCGAGGCGAACAATGTTCTTGCGATGGGCAAAGGGAAGCGTGTACGACTTTGAGCTGGGATGCGTGAGCGGGCTGGATGCGTGGGCAGATAAATATATGCGCCCACATACCTTACAAGGTCGAAGACAGTCACGCGATTGCCTACAGGCGACAGCAGACAGGTGCCATCTGGGGTGAAAAGAAGGTTGCCTCTGCTGTAGACAGTGCCGAGCAGGTTGGAGAACTGGGATTATGTCAGCCAGGTGATTGTGTTAAGTAATTTGCACATGTATACTGGGCGTACCTGGAAGTCAGTTTTCATGATCACAATGGGCTGCTGGACTGCGTGACCATGGCGTTGTCGAATATGGTCTGTAATGTATTGTACTGCAATGTGCTGGGTGTAATGGTCGTCGAGTGATAACGATTCCAAGTCCACAACTTTTTTCCAGCGCTCGGATCTCCGTGCAGACGCACTAGTCAGGCGGATTCCCCGTCGCGGGCCCGTGCGCGCGTGCCTGCCGACTGACCGACCGCTCGACTCTCGCAGAAAGGGGAGTCGGCCCAAATTGTCCACCACCACCACAAACAAAGTCTCTCTCTTCTACACATATCCCACACGCTTGCTCGTTGCTGGATCACGTCTGTGTATGTAAACAACTCACCCACCTACTCCTTGTCATCATTACCATCATGACTCTGCTTGCACGCAGTCATGTTGGATTCGCGCCAAAGACTCGACTACTAACACGTCCCTGTAGACCCTTTCCCCGTACCCATCCCACACCCTTCCCAGCAGCTCTCGACACCACCACATCATGGCCGAGTCCGCGTCCCCAATTGGCATTGCCAATGTACGTGTCTCCATTGTCCAGCTGAACATGCTACATACTAACCCTCTTGCCAGCTCCCCAACCAGAGGTACTGTCTACTGTCTCCAATGGACACGGAGCCCCCAGTCTAACGTAACACAGGCACAAGATTGTTGCCAAGCGTGGTGCTGCCTTCACTATCATGGTAAGCCACCAGCCCCTATACTGACCTTGCGGACCCCCCATCTCACAACTCTAGGTTGCTGGAGAGTCTGGCCTCGGAAAGACGACTTTCATCAACACCCTCTTCTCTACCACCATCAAGAACTATGCCGACCACAAGCGACGACACCACAAGCAGATGGACAAGACCGTCGAGATTGAAATCACAAAGGCAGAGCTCGAGGAGAAGTTCTTCAAGGGTAGGCTTTTCCTTCTGAATGCTTGCATACACCCCTAGATACCATGGCTGACCCTTGCAGTCCGACTCACCGTCATCGACACGCCCGGATTCGGCGACTACGTCAACAACCGCGACTCGTGGCAGCCCATCATCGAGTTCCTCGACGACCAGCACGAGTCGTACATGCTGCAGGAGCAACAACCACGCCGTACCGACAAGATCGACCTCCGTGTCCACGCCTGTCTCTACTTCATCCGCCCTACGGGCCACACGCTTAAGCCCCTCGACATTGAGGTCATGAAGAAGCTGTGCACACGCGTCAACCTGATCCCCGTTGTCGCAAAGGCCGACACATTGAGCCCCACGGATCTGGCCAAGTTCAAGATGAGGGTGCGTGTGCTTCCTTTTTTCTTGTGCGCCCCCTGCAACGCATGCTGACCGCTTCTAGGTACGCCAGGTTATTGATGCTCAGGGTATCAAGATCTACACTCCTCCGCTAGAGGACGACGACGCTGCCGCCATGCAGCACGCTCGCAGCCTCATCGACGCCATGCCCTTCTCCGTCATTGGCTCCGAAAAGGACGTGCAAACCAATGATGGCCGCACCGTCAAGGGCCGACAATACGCCTGGGGTGTTGCTGAAGTCGAGAACGAGGAGCACTGCGACTTCAAGAAGCTGCGCGCCATCCTCATCCGAACCCACATGCTCGACCTGATCCACACGACCGAGGAGAACCACTACGAGGCCTACCGCGCCGGCCAGATGGAGACGAGGAAGTTTGGCGAGGCACGCCCGAGGAAGCTGGATAACCCTAAATTCAAGGAAGAGGAGGAGGCGCTGCGCAAGCGTTTTACCGAGCAGGTCAAGGTGGAGGAGCAGCGCTTCCGGCAATGGGAGCAGAAGCTTATTGCCGAGCGTGATCGCCTTAACAAGGACCTCGAGGCTAGCCATGCAGAGATCAAGCGTCTGGAGGGCGAGGTGGATGCTCTGCAAGGCAGCATCAACCGCTCTCACGGCCGCCGCTAAGCCACTCAGGCTGTAGCCTGTGTTGTAGTACAACGGGCTGGCGTATGTGTGGTGTATGGCGGTGTGGCAATGATTGTCGAGATTCTTCCTCCTTGCAAGATTCCCCTTCTGTTTCGAATTGTTTGGTTGTCATATGTGTGTAATGTCGCTCTGCGATGGGGAGGTTTTTCGGCTATGGGCAAATGTAGCACTGGACCTGGGCTAAAACAGCATGTCATAGCTTCTACTTCTTTTTTTTCTCTGGTACAATGTGGTATTAATTCTTGCCCCACTGTGTTGTTTGCGCCTGTCTTGCCATGGGTGATGTTATTGGTGATATATGGCTAGACCTTTAGTCCGCCAAATACTCTGTCGAGCTCTTCACCTTGCTTTGCCTTTTGTTCGGCCTGGGGATCCAAATCCATGAGGTTTTGTTGTTGCGGGTCTTTTCCCTTGTCCTCATCTACACCTTCTGGTTTGATGATATGGACTCCACTGTCCAGCCAGCCCGGCGCTACTCTTCTCTTCTCAGCCAAATCCTCTGCCCGTCTCCTCTCCTCCCACTGTGCCAGTGTCCTCCGCGCATCTTCTTCGAGCTGCTTCAAATGCGCCTGTAGCGCTGTGCACGACGAGAGAATCTGGTCTGGAGACGCAGACGTGCCAGACGCAGACACAACGTATGCGCCTGTGGATTCTTCTTGTTGTTGATGAGGATGATGTGAAGACGACGACTCGTTCTGTTGCTGCTGCTGCTGCTGCGAGACAACGCTTGGCGGTAGGGTCGAGGGAAGCGACTTGTATGAGTAAGGGAGGGGCGTGGCCGTGGGCAGCGAGATGAATGGCGAGACGGTGAGGGGAACTTGGGCGAGGAGGGGATGGGGGTCTGTGTAGGTTGGTTATGTCAGCTTCTTTCACGCCATGGTGGTAAGAAGAGAGAACTTGCGTTCGTCATGCATATTCGTCTTCTTCGTTAGTGGACGTGTGTCTGTGTGTGCGACTGAGGGGAATGTCAAGGCGTCAATAGCAGCGGAGCGGAGAAGATCGGATCATGGGGCCGTTTGGGGTGTGGGGAATAAGACCCAACCAACCCAAGCACAAGGATGCAAGGTACCATCAACAAGCCTAGACCAAGGCCAACTACCGCTCCTCGGGTTTTGTGGGGTGCATAGAACACATGCGCCACCGTTGGACTTTTGATCGTCAACCATGCAATAGGAAGAAATGGTGCCTGTTGGAGCGTAACGCAAGTTGATTACCGGCAAATGTCCAAGTGGCCACTTATCGCTATTCGAGACACAAGACCATGTCCCTCGGCTTTTCGACTCCCAGTGCGGAGGCCCAGCACGCAATGTCGCTTACGCCATTCTCATACCACCGCCACCATGCTTCATATCACTCATACTAGTAAGTATAATGACACTGACATTCTCGCAAGGTTTCGCCAAACATGCCCAAGTTACACCACGCAGGTTTGCCGATCGAAGTCAAAAGGCTAAATCGCTGACTTATACATGTACCTCGATGTATACCAGCCAGTATATGTATGTTCAGTGCATACACACCTGCACCAATAAACCTACCCTTCCACAACCACTCTCATGACACTCCGACAGCTTGCGGACCATCACTCTGGCAGACGGAGAATCCGCTGCTTTCCGAGATGAGTAGTATGACGCGGCCAGGTATAGACACCGGTCTTGTCTGTCTCAGCGTGCCGTGCCGAGCGGATGCCGTCACTCAGCAGTCAGACTGTCCTAGGCCTAAGATTAGGGGCTGCTGAGCGCGTAGCAAGGCCGGGTTGCGGAGTGCAGCTGAGACAAGACGTGCCCATAGCATTCGGGAAGAGGGCGTCTAAGTATCTACATATTTGTAGTTGCGTAACTTATGTAACTATATACTAAACCGCCACACGCTAGTAAGTGGGTATCCATCGCGCTTACATAGGTATTCCACGAACTCCCAAGCATTCTAGACGACATTATGAAACACCATAGCCGCCCTATCCCACTCGTTGCTAATCCTGAAACATGAGACTTGTTTACATGGCGGGATCTAGCAGTGCCCACCGCGCCCCAATAACTGTCGTCGATTGTGTTACATGCGTGCGGTGATTAGCTGTTTGGAATCATTAGCCTCTTTGAGCAGCACACGAGCCCTTGGTCTTCTACGCCGCCTCCATGCATTCTAGCAAAGACTTGTACCAAGCATGCACGTTGCTTGGCCCAATTATGTACAGCATGCATACGAGTAACGGCGAACTCGGCAAGTTTCGCTGCAGTTCCTCCGTGTCTGGCGTAGACTTTCACCAAAGGCTGCTCCATATGTACTCTAAGTACTATAAGTCTCTATACATGCCATAATGCTAAACCGCTCACTAAACGGAACACGGCACCGTTGCGCAAGAGGAAACATGGATACCGAACTCGGCACTATTTCTCATCATGACAAAGCCGCAGAAACAATACATTCTCCGTCTGTCAATATATCTGCCCTGCGCAACATGCTGTCGGGCGTTACTGCACGTGTCCTGTGTCTGTAGCACGTGCATGGCCAGAAAAGTACATGCAGGCGCGAGGAGCCGACAATTAGATGAATAAACGACCGTCTTAATTGCAGGGCAATGGAAGGCCCGAGGCGGCGTAGTGAATGACGCCAGGCGAGGCGACAGCAGACACAATATAATAGATTGGTAGTGGGCAGTTGTGTGGAGAGTCCGAGTCGCATGGTAGCGCCGCAACGTTGACACGGACACTGGCGTGAGGCAACTCGCCGGAACGGGCGTCACGGAGCCGTTAGCGAAAAGGATGTGCCAATGCGGTCGAAGAGAGTGCTCGAGCGCATGGTTGGGGGTGGCATTGTGTGATGAAAGGATGAGTTCCAAGAGTTGTTTCCAGCCGCTTAAACGGCGCTAAGCCTGTTAGGGCAAGCCTTAGCTGTCCCAAACGGGCTATAGTAGCGTCGCCGACGGCAAATGAGCTGAATTCCCGGCTTTAAGGCAATCTACATCAATCAACTCCCCCTTGTCGCCCTTATTGCTACATATTAACCACTTGTCCTGGCCCTTGGCAAGGTCACGTTGACGCCCACCGCACCCAATGGCGGCGCGTCTCATGGTAATCCAGCCTGCATGCAAGGCCCACTGTGCTCGATTTCCATCTTCTGTGCCTGGCTCAAGGGGCCTGTTCTGCCGCCTCCAGATGCACTCCCCCAGGTAGTGGCTTGGCCCCAATGGCGTCCATCCTACCTTCTATGCACTCGATAGAAGCGTCTAGGGGGGATGGGGGCAGCATCAAATGTATATAACCACCATGGCACCCTGGCATGGTCCTCCAGCCCGCCAGCTTTCACCTTCGTTCATTTACCCCTCAAGATGAAGGGCTCTTCTTTTGCCAAGGCAGCTGCGCTGCTTTCTTCTTCTTTCGCCTCTCTGGCATACGGACAGGAAACCTTTACCCATGCTGCCACCGGTATCACCTTTTGGCGCCAAGTGGTCAACAGCGCTGAGACTGCTGGTGGCCTCGAATGGGGAATGGCCCTACCCGAAGCCGCGACTGGCAACAACTTGAACTACATTGGTTACATTGTAAGTTAACCAAAACACACGCACATATCATCTGCCTAGTTTTGCTTATTCTAACACTCCTCACCAGAAAGGTTCCCTCACCGCAGGCCAGGGTTGGTCCGGTTTGAGTCACCGTGGTGGTATGCCTGACGCCCTTCTTCTCGTGGCCTGGCCCGAAAAAGATGCTGTCAAGGCTGGCTTCTACCATGCATCGTCAGTTTAGTTCCGACGTGGTTGTTAAACCCCCTACTAACCCAGTGCAGTGGTTACGTAGCCCCTGATGACTACACTGGCAATGCCACTCTTAGTCAGATCTACCACAAGGTCTCTGACACCAACTTTGAGCTCGTTTACCTGTGTAAAAACTGTTGGGCCTGGAACCAAGGAGGTGCCGAGGGCTCTCAACTGCCAACTGGCGAGGTGCAAGTCATCGGATGGGCTCAACACGATAAGGTTTACGCCGGCACTTGGGTTCAGCACAACAAGGGACAGGGTCTCTTTGGTGCTCAAGTTGCCCCAGCCAGGAGCGCAAAATACGCTGACTGGGTCAAACTGGCCGAGCCCGACACTGGCTCACCTACACCTACATCGCCTGGTGCCACCCCCACACCAACTGCAGCATGCCAGGGTTCCCCCGCTCCTAGCGGTTCCTACGACTACATCGTCATTGGTGGTGGTGCTGGAGGTATCCCCATGGCTGACAAGCTTTCCGAGTCTGGCAAGAGTGTGCTCCTGCTCGAGAAGGGCCCGCCATCTCTTGCTCGCTTGGGTGGAAAGATGGGTCCTGACTGGGCTCTCAGCAACAACCTCACCCGCTTCGACATTCCCGGTCTCTGCAATCAAATCTGGGTCGACTCTGCTGGTGTCGCCTGTACCGATATCGACCAGATGGCTGGCTGCGTCCTTGGTGGCGGTACTGCTGTCAATGCTGCGCTTTGGTGGAAGCCAGTTGATATCGACTTCGACTACCAATTCCCTTCTGGCTGGAAATCATCCGATGTCAAGTCCGCCATCGACCGCGTCTTCCAGCGCATTCCTGGAACAGACACTCCTTCGGTCGATGGCAAGCGTTACAAGCAAGAAGGCTTCAACCTTCTCTCCAGTGCTCTTGGTGCTGATGGCTGGAAGAGTGTCGTCGCAAACAGCCAGCAGAACCAGAAGAACAGGACTTACTCGCACGCTCCTTTCATGTACGAAAACGGACAGCGACAGGGTCCTCTCGGCACTTACATGGTTTCTGCGCTCAAGAGGTCAAACTTCAAGCTTTGGACAAACACCATGGCTCGCCGTGTTATTCGTAACGGCGGAGTCGCTACCGGTGTTGAGCTTGAGAGCGGCGTTGGTGGTACCGGCTACTGCGGTACTGTCAACTTGAACCCAGGTGGCCGTATCGTCCTTTCCGCTGGTGCTTTTGGAAGTTCCAAGCTTCTCTTCCGCAGTGGTATTGGACCAAAGGACCAGCTCAATGTCGTCAAAGGCAGCGCTCGTGACGGTGCGACCATGATCAAGGAGTCTGACTGGATTGAGCTTCCCGTCGGACAAAACTTGAACGACCACGTTAACACCGATCTCGTCATCAAGCACCCCAACATTTCCAACTACAACTTCTACGAGGCATGGAACACCCCTATCGAGGCTGACAAGAACCTATACTTGAGCAAGCGCTCAGGTATCCTCGCTACCTCTGCCCCCAACATTGGCCCTGTTGCTTGGGAAATGATCAGGGGAACTGACGGAATCGACCGATCTATCCAGTGGACTGCTCGCGTTGAGGGCCCCGGACCCAATGACACGAACCACCTCACCATCTCTCAGTACCTCGGTCACGGCTCTACCTCGCGAGGTGCCCTCTCCATCAACGGTGCTCTCAACATGGTTGTCAGCAAGCCCCCATACTTGGCTAACCAGGCTGATACCGATGCCGTCATTGCGGGAATCAAGAGCATGATCAAAGCTATCAAGAGAAACCCTCAGATTGAGTTCCAGGTCCCTAGTGCCAACCAGACTGTCGAGGAATACGTCGCCAGTCTGCCAAAAACCCCATCTGCGCGTCGCGCCAACCACTGGATCGGTACCGCTAAGCTTGGAACTGACAGTGGACTTACTGGCGGAACCTCGGTTGTTGATTTGAACGCTCAGGTCTATGGAACAAACAACATTCATGTCGTCGATGCTTCCATCTTCCCTGGGTGAGTCCCCATACACTACACTTTTCTTGATCCACAAACTAACCTGATGCAGTCAAATCTTCACCAACCCTACTTCTTACATCGTCACCATCGCAGAGCACGCAGCCGCCAGGATCATTGCTCTTGGTCCTAGCACTGGAGGAGGACAGTCTACTTCATCCAAGCCAGTCAGCTCTGCTCCCGCTTCTTCATCCAAGCCAGTTAGCTCTGCCCCCGCTTCTTCATCTAAGCCAACCAGCGTTACTCCCACCAAGTCTTCGGCCAAGCCTACCCCAACCGCCGTAGCGAATGCCTGGCAACAGTAAGTGACTCTAGTGTCTTTGAATATCAAACATAAACTTACACGGCAATAGATGCGGTGGTCAAGGCTGGACTGGCCCTACAGCTTGTGTTAGCGGATACAAGTGCACGTTCAACAACACATTCTACTCTCAATGCATCCCCGCATAAGAGGTCTTTAGTCATACCCTAGCATGAAAATTGCAGGGACGTCGTATATATGGGGCTTCATATTTTTGTATATATCTTCATTTCTTCATAGTTGAATCATTCAGACCGTTGTCATTCATATGCCTTATTGTTACTGCTAAGTGATGTTGTGGCACGATACAGGATCGAGCTCAAGATCAAGGGTGACCCGCAATCGAGCTGGTAGAATAGAGCTGAAATTCAATCGCTGTATTGTGTTGAGTGAAGAAGGTATCTATCTACTCCGAAAAGAATTCCTAATATATATTTGCAGTCTTATCACGTGATACCACATCACAATATTCCAGACTTGGCGATGCGTCCAAGAATTGTAGAAACGGTAGTGAGTGCTCACGTGACCAATGCACCTTAGCGTGAAATCCATTACATGAGTGACCTCAACACTCCACCACATGCTTGTCCTCTCTTTCGTCGCCGTCACCTGTGTCATCCACTCTCTGTTGCTCTATCTTCCCATAGTCCTAAATTGTCCCAGGTCCTAACTTCACCAAACAAACATAATGCCATCTAATTGCCCCGCAACCCCTGCCAAGCGTGACAATGACGCGTTGATCAATGCGACAGAGCTATTCCACCAACGCCTGCAGACGAGCCCCAAGGATGATTGGGACCGCCTGAAGCTGTGCTGGGGCTATACTGATTGCGGTGATTGCCACAGGAGCAAAGGTCATTGCGGATGGTGCGCAATCGTATGTCTTCCTTCTGTCACCTGCATTTCACGGAAAACTTTTTGAAAAACACGAACAATTGACCAATGATAAAACCGACGCTAAACATCCAGCAACAGTCTTCGACATGTCTTCCCCTTCCCCTAGATAGCTTTTCCAGAGCTTTCCCTCTTCTCTCACCTATTCGCCACCATTCCATTTGCGCCATGGGCTCAGAGCGTTTTGAACTGCGTACTTCGGGACTGGGATGCCAGGTCTCTACCATCACTTTCTTGACATCCATAGTCACGATTTTCTGTACGCTTTTTGGTGTGCTGGTCATCTACGGGCTTTCCAAGTGCATTGGCTGGGCTCTTGTAGGTGCCAAGGCAAGTCGCGGTGGATACATTGTTTTTGGGGATGGGAGTAGCGGCGTGTGGCTGAGAAAGAGTGAAGGGTGGGATAAATGGTGGAGAAGAGTCAGAGGAGAGCAGAGGGAATTCGAGATTGAAGAGGTCGACAATGGGACAAGACGAAGGGGGTTCTTTTGGTGGAACACAAGAAACCGGGAGACGAGGCCGCTGCTCCAATGAAGGTATATGCTATATTGCATGTTCATTGGGATTTTTTATGTATGGAGAATGGACGGTAACATGCCAGGGGTGTTCGCGAGGGTGACAACCGTGCCTCACTTTCGCTCTAACTTGAATCCACGTTTGATGTTTACGTCACAAGATGCTCTGACGGCTGACTTGCGGACTGTTTCTTTCTCTAACTGCGAATTGGTTCGCAAATGCTCGTTCTCACTTCACCTGGCATCAAAACTTCTCACAGTAGGATATATAATTCTTTTACCGGTAGCGAGTATATCTCACACCATACTTCTTTGCAAATCTCCCCACAACCCACCATAAACTGCTAAATATGGTCAAGGCCAGTGATAACGGCTGCATCAACCGTTTCATTACCCCGAAAGACTACAAGCATGAATCGACTGCTCCGAATGGTGGTACTCAAACCCGACCCGAACGCCCCACTGCATCCCGAAGCGTCAACAAAACTACTCCTAGAGACACTTGTGTCACTGCCGATATGGTGTCTGCCTCGAGATCTCAGTTTTTGTGGGAGGATTCAAGCTATTCAGGCGACATGATTTCACCCCACTCTTGTGAGTGTCCAACGCCAATGGAGACATCAGTCGCGTATGTCGAGAGCGACAGCGAGAGCTCCAGCAGCATATCCGAGAATACTCCTCCGACCTTTGAAGCCATTAGGACTCGCGATGATCTTGATGACGCCAGGATTTTCATTCGCAGCCTGCAGCGACTTGCGGATGCTTGCATATCCACCTCGTATGATACATTATCCAATACTAAGACTGCTCTGGCCAAACGGATCGAACAGCGTCTGTACGAGCTGAAGAAGCAGTACGCTGTGGCTTTCGATCGTGTTGAAGCTGCTAACGGAGGAAATTTTGATCTGGACAAAGAAGTGTTCGAGGGCAAGTCGCAGGATACCTTACAGGCAACTCACTCGATTCAGAGTACGGAAACCTCATCTGCTATCGAGAACCGTCCGAAAAAGCGCGAGCACAGTCCTATCTCACTTCAAGTGCCTTATGCATATGCCCTCTTTCGGAAGCCAACCAACCTCCAATCCAGCGATATAGCTCAGCACCAGTCACAGGAGTGTTACGAAGCGGAGTCGATCGGAGATGATGTCACGGTCTCAGATATCTCCCGTTTGGAGAAAGGCTCCATTCCCGAGGACACTTCGAGACCTGTCAAGCAATCTCCATCAGCTACTGCAAAGTCTTCGAACGCCACAGACACTCTCATTACGGATTCTGTACCCTTTCACGCCCCGTCGCTCTCAGCCGGACCGAATGAGAACCTGGCCACCACATTGGCTGCAGATATCGCACTGGCGGACGCTGTTGAGAATACCAATACTATTCAGCATGCTAATACTTGTTGGGATTTATCGTGTACCGGCGACTGCCTTGATCACCTTGCTCATAAAGCAGATTCAACCGCACCTTATGAAGGCGTCTGGGGCTCGATCGATGGCGAAGCCATTCATGCTTGCGCGCCTGGATGGGGCAATTCCAAGACCTGCTGTTCGGATATTAACCCAGGCGACTTCGATCCCAAAATTGCTTCCGTTCTTGACGATCAGGGCAACCCCGATGACGATACCGATGGCTCCGCAACCAAGCTTCCAACGCCAACCAACTACACCGTCACCTACTGGGCCACCATCGAGCACAACGACCAAGCCGTCCACATCACCATCGATAGCAGCAACGTTTCCGGCCCCGAAAAGTCCATCATCGAAGGCAGCGCAGGCATGAACAAGGTCTGGAAGTGGGTCCAGGAAAAGGGTCTCACGAACAACGTCAGCCTCCAAGATGCGTTAGACTTGGCCAAGGATATGCAGGTTGATTCCCCCATTGTTGAATAGTCCCGTGAGTCTGAGAGTAAAGGAGATGGAGGTTCCTGTAAGCCTGAGAGCGAGCGAGATGATGAATTGGGATATGTTCCTTATTCTCCTTGTTCCTCTTCTTCTGAGAATCGTTGAGGTAAGTCCTCAGAACCTCGCGCTTGGGAAACTTCGGGAACTATCCTTGGCTTGGTTTTATATGTGATTTCTACCTATCTGTTTGTTCAGGTTTATGTGTAGCCGGTGTGCAACCCATGCATGTACGGGTGAGACATGGTTTTTGGTCGGTTGGGCTTCTTACATTCGAGTACAAGTGAGTGGCTTGCAAAGATCAAGCCCATCGGTGCCTGCGATTGATTCATTTGTTTTCGAATACTCGGGTACTGCTGAGATGCATGCGTTAGTGGTATGCCTGGCAACGGAATATTGCGGCACGAGACAAGTGAATTTGATCTCAGTGCGGGATATATAGCTGGATATTCCAGAGAGTAGAACACATATTGAAAACCCCTAAACTGATGTTTCTTGATGTGAGGCGGTGTTGATGATACCAATAGTGACACTAACCCTAACCCATGCCATGTTCACACCGCAGCGTCCACCAACATTGCATAACGCAGAGCCGCGATCCTCCAGCCGGAACTTCTTAAAATCTGTGTCTTGCGCTATGGTGTACGTGTTTGATTGCTTGACAACCAAAAGCATGATGTTCAGTGAATATTGCAAGGATGATTTAAACGAAATGATTCAAGTTAACGTGTTTCACCACCGAACCGGCAGCCCCACCGAACCGGCAGCTTTCTTACCCTACCCTACCTTCGTAACAACAACGCGTGATGTCTCAACAACGTAACGCGTACAAAGCCTATACTGAAGCAGATATATCCTTAGCTATTCAAGATATCC
>NRSV01000006.1:597311-839532 GCA_002286855.1 Bipolaris cookei | reverse complement strand
ATGGCAGCCTGACGCTGGCTTGTTACACGTTTCTCTTGAAGCGCACGAGATGCTAGAAGTACTCTAGCTTCACGAGAGGTCTGTATAGAGCGTTGTTGTCGCGGCATTGTGGTGGTTGTGTGGAGAATCGTGTCAGGTTTGGTGGGGTGGGCCACTTACTGGGGTGGGCCGCTTATTGGTGGAACACGTTAGTCGATAAGCCCAGCTTCATGTTGTGGGTGGACTGCCTGCTGGTTTTGTGCAGCTGCTTGTCTAGAGCTGGAAATACCTCGGTAGCGGCGGCTCAGCGTTCCTGGATCAACACCATATTTTTTTGCAATTTGAGAGTATATAAGCTTTTCATTAGGCTTCAACGCGTTAATAGCAGCAAGCGCAGCGTCAATTGATTGCATTGTGGTCACGTTATGAGTGGTTGAAGTGGATAGAATAATTGGTGTTGAAGGACGTAATCCGGCGTTGGCCCGTCCGCGGCGTTGGCCCGTCCGGCACCTCTAGAGTACTAGTAGCTTGCCAACAACGTAGACCAGTCCGCAGAATGGACAGTCAGTCCGCAAGATCTGGTCTGGTGCCTGAGTCGCAGCTATCCTTTTGGGGCTTCGCTGCTCATTTTCCGCCTTGGAGTTTGTGGAAGTTGGTTGGAGCGCAAGTCGGGCCATTGGTAGTGGCTGGCCTTGTTCTCTTCACACTTGCGTAAACCCTTGTACGACATCCCGCGCTTGTTCATTGACTTTTCCGCTGATATTTCTCGAACGCGCGTTGTAAAGGATAATTCTCCTTGTAGCCAGAGACTGACAAACCCCTCCATCGTTGTGTACGGGTCGATGGCGGCTGCTTTCTGAAGGACAGGTCAAAGTCGCCCCATATCTTCTGGATGAGAAGTAGCTCGTCTCGTCCTTCGAAACCGGCTTCGCACAGCAGCCTGCTTACAGTTGATGTATTGGCGGATGACAAACGACTCTCATTTGAATGGATGGTTATATCAATTGGTCTCTTCTTCGGAAAGCAGACTATCTCTCTCAAACCGGTGGCGGAGCGCGATGATCCATCCGTCCATGGTGGTCGTCATGGGGTTGATCTGGCTGTTCGACGGCGAGGTGGGCCCGTCTATGGTGTGTCGTCCTTCATACACGACGGTAGCAAAAAGTATCCTCGTATTATGACTGCTGAAGAGACCTGTTTCTCTGGATTGAATCGTCGCTGATTGAATAGCCGGCGTTTGTCGGCGACTGCCTGTCGGCGATGTGATGTGGTGTGATGCGGGCATGCTCATATGTCGCGCCGGCGGGAAGGATTGCGTGTGGTCTGGTTGTGATCAGTGGGTGGTGATCGCATAGGAGGGAGAAGTTTCGGAAGACTTGTTTTGTGGGGGAGAGGTGGAGGGCCCTAGGGCGGTAGTGGAGTGTTGTCTGGCTCGTCATCATCAGCGTACTCTCCAATAAGCAGCAGAATCCGGGTGCTCACTAGTGCACTTGGTATTTGTGCGAAACAGGTACCACATGTTAGGAAGCTACGACGACCCTGGCCAACATCATCGCTTCTTTGCCTAGACTGAAGATGTTTCTGCCTGGAGACATTAAAACCATTAAGATACATTCGGTATCGAGAATAGACCTTCGATAGAACGTCAAATTGGGGAATAGGACGAATAGGTGCCACCGGGAAAGAGTAAAAAAGGACGTTCACTCAGAGACAAGGTGTTTGTTGTAAGTATAGCGATAATCTTGTTAGCAGCACTGACTTAACACACGGTTCGGATATCATTCTAGAGAGCTCACTTGGCAGCACTGTTTGCAAGAAGCCATGGTAAAACCGCCGTCTTCCGTTCCATGGCTGACTCTGCCAAACAACCTTGGGACAGTTCAGATCAGGTAGCATAAACAACACTATTTGCCGAAATCAGCCGTGACCAGACATGTCATAACGAAGAGTCGGCGGGCGTGGGTATTCTCCACGACCAATCAGTACCTAGTATAGAAGCCAAGATAGGTCACAGTTCGCATAGCTCAGTCCATAAGTAAGTGAGCTTGAGCCGATTGAATACTACAAGAGTACTATACATAGCTACATGAACATGAATAGGGTTCCAAGCAAAGCAGGGTACAGAGATGTTACCCAGTGATACGAGGGCATCTGCTCGCATCTGTTCGCAACTAATCATGTGCTCTATACCTCCGGCACTCGGCCCAGCTTCTCAACAGTGCACTGCTTGAAATCTTCTTTGCCCCACTCGATTATCCGGCCTAGACAGTTCACAAACTCTTCCGCGCGAGATTTCTTTGTAGTGCGCCACGCATCAAGATTGTACATGTGGAACTCGTCTTCGCGCTCAAAATGCACCCATAGCTCGTGGATAGGCCCTTCAGACACGACAGAGAAACACAAAGCCAGCGCGGGAGACAGCTCTTCTGGTGTTGTCGGTGGCGATTCTTGCTTTAGGTGAAGATCAACGCCGCGTGCGGCATGGTCAGTCAAATCCTTCAGGATCTTTAGCATGCAAGCGCCGCCAACAGCGGCTTGTTTCTGCACGCTCATGAGAGTTCCCTTCTCGCTCCAGCCCTTCGTCTCCGCCTTCTCCTTCACCTTCACCCTCTTGTCTCTCTCTTCTTTCGAGCCTCCTATTTAGCCTTTTCGCCTAGGACTTTCTTGGAATCTTGAAGCTTTTTAGCATCAGCTTTTCGAGCTTCTTTTACTAGTAACTCAGAGTCTTTTCTGGCTCTTTCATCCCGAGCTTCTTGAAGCTTTCGAGGTGAGTAGAAGACAGCGTCAGTAGGACGCGTTTGCTTCCCTCCAAGAGGCAGGCGCCTGCCACGCTTTGTACGCTTATTTTTGGTGTCAAGTGATGTAAGCAGCCCCTCGTTTTCAAGCTGTAGAAGCTTGTCTCGAGCACTGGCGCGGTGAATTGCTCCTTCAAGCTTCCAGACTAGTTCATTACTGTTATCCTTCGCTACCTGGGCTAGTAATCGCTGTGTACGCTTCCAGTCAGCAGAGGAGAGATGAGATGAGTCCATATTATCGGTCTGTAGAGGTGGAGTAGTGTAATCAAACCTCTTCGTGACTACTGTCCGATCCATGGGCCAGATGCCAGTGGCTTCAAAAGCAGCGATAATATTAGCTTTGGTGAAGGAGGAGGCGTACGCTGACTTAAATAAGCGATATAAATCAGCTTTTACCACTGGAAGAAGCCCTTGGGAGCGTTGTTGTTGCCGCAAGAGTTCAGACGAGTAGTAAGACGAGAGGGGCCCAAATATACCAACATCAAGAGGCTGGAGCGTATGAGTTGAATGGAATGGGAACACCACCATAATACGATTTTTGATGGAGTAGTCCAAAAACTCCTTCGTAACGTGGCTCCCATAGCTGTTCCAGATAAGTAACCGCCACGACCGACGAGCTTTCTTTTTGGTGAGTTGATCAAACCTCTTCAGCCATGCTAGACCAAGCTTCTGATTGGTCCAGCCTGTTGGGGTTGAGGTGGTGTTGATTTGATCGTCTGTAGGTGGGATCTCTTCTACCCAAGTGTTACATATATCGTACGCCTCACTTGACATAATGATAGACGTCGGCAGTGTCGTCCCATCTGCACAGATCGTTGGCATGATGGTTATCCACTCTCTGTTGCCGTCTTGCACGGCTGCTCTTGCTCCATCCTTTACCCAAGCAGGCTTACTAAACACCCTCTTTGACTTATTCTGTACACCAATTAAGAAGCCCTTCTCATCCATATTAAAGGTGAGACGCCTCTCTATCTTATGCTCTGCTATTTTCTGATGTAGTATATCAAAATACGAGTCGTACTTATCAATAGAATCAGCCTGGTGGCGTACGCGATCAATACTAGGTACCCAGCGAGAGATAAGGTGGTCGTGGTTTCGGTGAAGGAAGCGATCAACCGAGCTCATTGACACCGGGTCCTCAAAGATTTCTGAGTCGAAATTCTGTATCATCTCTCTCGTAGGTGGTATTATTCTTGTATGAGGCTTCTCTATATACCGTACAAGCCCCAGCTCTTGCGGTGGCAGTAGGGATTGTCTCATTCCATCACTGGTGGCTTTATCGCGTGGAACCCCTCGCCACCTTCGTGAGACAGCACTTCGGCTGCAACCGTATTTGGCAGCAACTTCTCGATACATAAAAGATTCAAAAAGTCGCGTGATTTCAGATCTTGAATCGCTTTATCGACAGCGTTCATATTGATGGAGTTACGACGTGTTGAAGTTTGTGGGTTGTTTGTGGTTGTGGGGTGGGCTGTGCGCGGCCCGAAAGCGTGCGCAGCCCGATGGGGTACCCTATGGAGCTCGGCGACCGCTCGCGCGGTGCGATGATCAACTGAGGTTGGCCATTTCAAGGTACGTAAGTAAGTTTGGTGTTGGAGCAAACTCAACCGACGCAAGTAAGTACTACTACTTACTTAGCCGCCTGAGGCGACGCGCTAGCTGCGCCTTCCCCTGACAGAAGACTACTCATGAACGGAATTGGAAACACAAAACCATAACAACAGGCTCTAAGCATTTGAGCAAGATCAAACGTCGTGGCTCCCTGCTTGCAGGGGGCAGGGTACGCCGCCTCACGTCGGTAGTGGCCTTCAAGTCCTCGTTGCCTGTCGTGTATTGTCTGCTCGTTTATCCTGCAAGCTTAATATTTCCCCAAAGGGCAAAAGCATGCTTTTTATCTCATCATAAAGCCTTTGTCGCTCGCTTTTTGGTCATCATATCTACTTTCCCAAGTTACCCTCGCTCAACGAAACGCTTGTGAAATGAAGATATTCCGATTGTTGACTCTTTCCTACCCTTTTGCCATCGTCACCGGGGTGGATACCAAGATTGTTTGGGCCGGATTTAGGTGTTCCTGACGTATCAGATTGATGGCTTCAATAGCCCTGCCTTCCAAACTGTTGGATTCAGATGCTTGAGCTGGGACAGGAGCAGAAGTAGTTGTGTGGGTGGCTGGCATTCGTGCAAAACACCCCCAGCTCGATGTTCATTCGACGAGTGGCAGAGGTTTCTCGGCGGAGCACCAGTGCACAACGGATGGGCTGCATACCAACCCGATAGTAGAAGGCTGGATATTCAACAGACAGCCAAAATCTGTTATGACCGGTTCATCACAAACTCCCTTGCTAAAGACCCACGGGTTCCTGCTCCAAAGCCTCAGGCCGTAATGCAAGGCACAGACGGAACATACAAGGACCAAATCCAAAAGGTTTCCAAGATCGTCAACAATGCACACAAGGAGTATAGGACCATCGATAATCAGCACCTATGGGTGGATTACGATGACGCCGTAAATCAGATCTTGGTTGCACGCACTGGGGACCATGGCCCATACTTGATAAGGGCGGCATCTAAGGAGTTCAACGGAGTTTTCCACGTCCAAATCCAGAGTTTGTGCCAGCATCCTGCTGACAGCAGCGTGTTATAGGAGGCGGTAGACTAGAAGAAAACCCGAACACAGGCGGAACGGTATGACTGATGCGTATGAGAGGATTAAAGACTTCATGAAAAGCTTTTACGCAGGCAGTATTGCTCAAAATCATATTCTAGTATTTGTAAGAGGCTGAAGCCTTAATTGGTAGTACTTGGCCTGTAGCCTTCGTGATAGCTAGCTGGGATGGACTGGACGCCCTTTGGGTAGCTCCTTGATAGCACACGTGATGGAATCTCGGATCCTGCTCACCGCCTAAGCAGCCCTCAGACGCTTGGCATAACTTTCCTCCGAATGGGTAGATAAACGACCGCACAAAGAGCTAGACAGCTCTTTATCGAATTCATCATCGTTTACCTTGCACTTATGGTTAATCCATCGCACCCTTACAGTAATCAGGTATTTCAGGAGGGCTCAAGACCGAAATATAAGCTACCGTTGAATCCGCCTTTTCACTGCGTTTACACATGATTGTAGCGTACTTCCAAGAACAAAAATTACGTGGAGATACCGAGAGCACCCTACTTTTCCCAAAGATCGTTGGTTGTTTGCCCGTTTTGATATAAGTAATGAGAACCTTCTGCTTCGCTCTCTTCTTGTGCCAACTGATCAAACTTGCACTCTAGGTCCACCAACTTTATCTCTTGGCTTACTTTTGGGTCAATCACTAAAACGTCTTCCCTGCCGCAAGGCCAGTCGTAGTTCACTGAAGCTCCGTGCCAGTCTCGAAAAGTGTCCCTTTCGCTAACAACCACATGAATCTCTGATACATTGATGAAGTTTCGAAGCTCTCCGTGTTCGTCGCTACGCCACCGTGCATCAAAACTATTATTGGCAGTGAATCTCAGTCGTTTGATCATATGTGCAACAGGCCTGAGGACTTTAAGGTGGCTGTGGATGAAGATCGTGTCAACGGCTAAGTGCAGCCAGATGTAACGCTGATGCAGATTCTTTCTCTTGCCTTTGAGTACAGTTACATCAGAGAAAAAACGCTTATACAGTCCAGCGTTTCGTGCTTCCCGGCATGCTTGTAGCTGTGGTGGCGCTGGCGTTGATGAAGATAAGGCCCGAAGCCGTGTGTGCCAGTGAATATCAACGATACGAGGCTCTACCGTCAGACCCCATATTAGAAGACGGATATCCATAGGAAGTCGAGAAAACGGGTGGAATGAAGTCATGCTGTACTCGAGGCTTCTCAGCGCATCTAGGAAGAAAATGAGATAAATGAAGGGTAAAGGAAGTGAAAAACAAAGGCAAAGTGATTTTACCTCTAAGTTAGTGAGGCATACCAAAGTACTAGGCTAATTCAAATGCCCGTGGTAGAGGTGTGGCTAACCGTGGGTGTATGGAACTAACGCAAATTAAGTAGTATCAAATACTCGCCTCCCAAAACTAATTTCAGTCGAACGTTCTCGCCTGCATATGCGGAGGGGTTTCTAGTTAGACCGATAACTGGTTGATACAGCTTTCCTTCTAGAGATAACACATATTTATCTCGATTCTTTCTGACGGCGATCTGATAGGCAATCACGCGGAAGGTGCGAAAGATGTTCCCTAGCGTCAAGCTCCGTGACTTCGAAACTAATATAGCGTTATCCACACTCCACGAGTACATGGCCTTGGAACGTGAAGTGAGGAATAGTATGTGTTTGAAGTGCCCGCGCATACCCCTCGGCATACAGAGCGAAGGAAAGTACACCCAAGATGGTAAGCTGCATAGGTGGGGATCCTCGGATTCGCCAATGAGGGTTGCACTAAGTAACCGCTCTCGTCGTAGTCCACCTATGGTCCGTTTGTTTCTATCTGCATCTCACCCACAGCTGCGGAAGGCCTGGCAAGTGTTCCTCGCCAATATTAGAATTCTTTTACAATAAACATATGCAAATTAATCAGAGAACACTCACACGTTATCACCTGCTGTGGCGGCCAAGCCTTTAGAGCCGTGATCATCCTACTCCTCTATTTTCTTTCGGGATATAAACCGTGTTACCCCGGTATGCATCGGGGTTTTTTCTTCGAGTTATTATCTTATTCAAAGATGCATCGGTTTATCTAGGTTGTGGTATCTACCTCCGGCTGCACTATGGAAAAGGTGGTTCGCCGTATATGGGTAAGCCACTACTGGTGCGGCGGTGCTTTGTGAATGTGGGCTGCTAGCATGGAGACTACGTACTTAGGCAGGATCTCTCGCGGATCTAAAAAAATCGATTTTATATCACAACAACAAAAGGAGGCAAAACTAAATAGCAAGTCAATGCTTGACTAGGCCGCTTACAACGTATTTGTGTCTTTGTTGGAATGCGTTTATGCGCGCTTTCCCGCAAACTGAAAAGAGAAAAACCAGTAATTACTCATTGCCAAATGATATTCAGCTGTACTCTAACTTGAGAAAAGGGTGTGTTGGGCACACATCTTGTGGATTAGTACGTCAGGTATGCGCACAGATACGGCACACTGACGCTCGGCCGCGCGCGTCAAGTTCATTAAAAGTGGCAGCTCGCATGTACTGTGTAAAGTACTACTAGTATTGAGTGGGTGCTACAGAAGCTAGGTTTTCTGATCATGGCGACTAGCGTAGATATACATAGCTTAGAGTGCGGCAGAAATTCGGCCAAGTCTGTACCGAGTTTGACCTTGTACCGTGTCCGTGCGCGGAACGATCAGATTCGCGCAACGATCGCCGAACACCAAAACACTAAATCAGCCACCAACTTCAACGAGTCTTAACTTTGTCAATATGGGAGCAATTGAAGAGGCGATTAAAGAAATCGAATCTTTAGAGTCAGGAGAAAGGTTTTCTTGCCAAGCAATAGCTAAGAAGTACGGTGTACATAGAGTTACTGTAAGCCCAGAAGTACCATGTATAGTCACGTGGTTACTCACTGACTAATAACGCTGTATTTAAACTTGCTCCTATCATCATACACATCAGAATACACAATACTTCGCACACTCAACTGCTTACAGGTATTTCACATATAACAAGCCCCTGCAATGCTCGTGTACAAAAGACAGTCGTAGAGAGCACTGCACACAACAATATACACATCAATTCACCGCACCTACGGGTGCGACAAACTACAACATCCATTTTTCTCACTGCACCTACGTGTGCGACAAGTAACTAGTAAGAAAGTACAATTTTAGTGGACCACAACGAGTGTAATAATGAAATCCATCCATCCTTGTATCTTCATTGCTTTGAGTCCTGTTCTCCCCGTCCTTCCATGGAAGTATTCTTCCGAGGGAGGATGGGGAGGACATGGCATCCCATATCCTCATGGCATCCGTCCTTGGCAGAATGCTAGCTTTTGGCGGGAGGCCAAGTCGTGTGATCTTCGCCCCGCGATGATCATTACCTTCTGATGTGGACGTCCCTAGGCCTTCAGCCTTCTCGTATCTGGTCAAGGAGAGAATCCTTCCTGTTACTTGTAACATAGCCCTCCTTCGCTGCTTAATTTTGGCCCTCATTTCGTTATTGTACTATTAACATCCATCACTTCGTAGTTACACGGCTCAATTGGTTGCCGCCTTATTAACGAAGATCCACAACCCCGGATTTCCCCAGCGCACGTGGCACGTTCACATGCCTCGGCTCAAACGCAGCGGGCGTCATGCCACGCACATACAAGGTCCACCACCTTCAACTGCCCGACGCGATCTTCCTACTCCACGGCGTGCGAACCGTCCTGGAAAGGATGTTCACAGCCAACCATGGCCGCACAATCTACTTTACGGAAGCCTCATGACCCGCTTTCAGCCCTCTACGACCACTATGCCACGCTTCTCAAGTCTCGCGTCCAGGGTGCATCCGAGCTTACCAAGCTATTGTCGACCATCACCCTCCTCTTCACTATCATAGGCGCTGGCTATGGAGGCCAGCGACTATATAAAAGCCGGCGTGCAGAAAAGGAGACAGGCCAGCGGCTTTTAAGGCGCAATTCGGGGCTGAAGAACAAAGATGGCTCCAGGACGATCTACGTACCCAATCGCGACGCGACGTCCAAAGTGGTTATACATCCCACTAAGCAGACAACCTTTGATGCCCATCGCAGGCTCTTTCTCCAGCCTCCACGCGCAGCGCGCATGGCCGACACGCATTCAAATAACCCACAAGCACCGCCTCCGCAGACCAAGCCTGGCCTGAACCTCGCGTTTCTGCATCAGTTCCTCAGCTTGCTGAATATCATGATACCAAGATGGAATAGCAAGGAGACGGGTCTGTTGGTCAGCCATAGCGTGTTCCTCATGCTACGGACATACCTGTCCTTGGTTGTAGCCCGGTTAGATGGCGAGATCGTGCGAGACCTGGTTGCAGGCAATGGCAAGGCATTTCTTTGGGGAATTATCAAGTGGCTGGGCGTTGGGACCTTTTCATCTTACACCAACGCCATGATAAAGTTCCTACAGAGCAAGGTCTCCATTGCTTTCCGTACCCGGCTTACGCGATATATTCACGATCTTTATCTGAACGACCATCTCAACTACTACAAGCTACAGAATCTAGACGGAGGTGTAGGACTCGCCGATCAGTACATTACACAAGATTTGACCCTTTTCTGTGCCAGTGCTGCATCACTGTATTCCAGTTTGGGCAAGCCGTTTGTTGATCTTTGCGTCTTCAATTATCAACTCTACAAGTCTCTAGGGCCACTAGCCCTGACGGGGCTGCTGAGTAACTACTTCTTGACAGCGACGGTTTTGAGAAAACTCTCACCACCCTTTGGTAAACTCAAAGCAGTAGAAGGACGAAGAGAAGGCGAGTTCCGGGCTCTCCATTCGAGACTCATCGCAAATGCGGAGGAAGTCGCCTTCTATGGCGGTGACGAAATGGAAAAGCATTTTCTTGAGCGTGGCTTCAAGGACCTCAAGCATTGGATGGAGGGCATCTACAGCCTGAAAATCAGATACAACATGCTCGAAGATTTTGTGCTGAAATATTCTTGGTCGGCCTTTGGGTACCTAATCACATCCCTTCCAGTCTTCTTGCCAGCCTGGGGCGGCCTGGGCAGTGCACCAGAGGTACCAGGGAGCGAGCGTACAGAACGCGAGCGGAGTCGCATGAAGGATTTTATCACAAATAAGCGACTCATGCTGTCGCTTGCAGACGCCGGAGGTCGAATGATGTACAGCATCAAAGATTTGTCTGAACTCGCAGGATACACTTCACGCGTTTACACACTCATTAGCACGCTTCATCGCGTCCACGCTGACGCATACTACCCTCTTCCAGGCACACGTCCAGAGCTTTACTCGGTCTCGGACATCCAAGGCACGGTACATAAAGGCTTTGATGGCATTCGCCTTGAACACGTGCCCATTGTTGCGCCAGCTTTGCATCCAAGAGGAGGCGAAGAGTTACTCGAATCGCTCTCTTTCATCGTGCACTCTGGCGAACACCTTCTCATCACTGGCCCCAATGGTTGCGGTAAGAGCGCTGTCGCGCGTATCATCGCCGGCCTATGGCCTGCATATCGCGGCCTCGTCAGCCGCCCACGCACTATCGGCGTAGACGGCATCATGTTCTTACCTCAACGGCCATACCTGTCCACTGGCACGCTCCGTGATCAAGTCATCTACCCACACACCGACGCCGACATGAAGGATGCTGGGCGCCGCGACCGTGAACTCTCCCAGATCCTAGAAGAAGCTAAATTGGGCTATTTGCCAGATCGCGAAGGTGGCTGGGACACTAAGAAAGTGTGGAAAGATGTTTTCAGCGGTGGCGAGAAGCAGCGCATGGGTATCGCCAGGTTGTTGTATCACGAACCACGCTACGCCTTTATCGACGAGGGCACAAGTGCTGTTAGCAGCGATGTCGAGGGTTTACTGTATGAACGCGCAAAGGCAAAGGGAATCAGTGAGTTAACCCCACTTTTTCTTCTTTTCAAACTTCTACACTTTGTTCACTGACTCTTTTCACTCTAGCTCTCATCACCATATCTACACGCGCCAGCTTAAAGCGCTACCACACCTTCACCCTCACCCTCGGCATGGGGGAGCATGGCGACGAATGGGAGTTCCAGCGCATTGGCACACAGTCTGAGAAGTCGAGCGTAGAAAAAGAACTAGCCGAGCTTAGGGGGCGCTTGGCTAAGGTCGAGAGTTGGAAGAGGAGGAGGGAGGAGATTGAGGCCGAGTTGAATAGGGTGTGGGTTGAGAAGGAAGATAGTGAAGAGGGAGAGAGGGAGGAGTTGGCGCCGCCGCCATATCTAGAGAAGGAAGAGCAGGATGTAGTAGAGGCTCAAGTCACGGAGCAGAACATGGGAGATGATTTGGGCAAGGACGAGAATATGAAGGAATTTTCTGATGATGGTATGTAGTCTGGAGCGGAAGTAAAGCGATGCGGTGAAAACGAGTGGTTTAGGCATGTATAGAGATTGCTGTGCTGATTGAAACAAATGCTTGAATCCTTCCGTTGCTGAAGTCTTGTCTTCATCTTCGTAGTAGTTTCCGAGACGGTCTTTGTGCGCCTTTTGCGTCTTCCCATTCAAACAACGATGCGAAACAGTTGATGGCTTGCTATTTCTACACATCTCCACTCGGAGTAGTTGCGGTTCGGCTGAACACCGCATGAAATGGTTGAATATATGCTGAAAATCTGCATTTTCTTGAACCATGGTTATTGTTCTACTAGAGCTTTAGTGGTGTTTCATGAAAGCTACGGCGTTGGGTGCAGACTCTGCCCCACAACGTGACCGCGTAGTCTTTCTTTCAGCGTCTATGGAGGTGCCTTTCAAAAGTTTGGCTCCCCCCCTGTCAGAAAGCTATAAGCTACTATGCTGAATCCGGAAGTTGCTCCGATTGTACGTGGCCTCCGCTCACATACGAAGAGATCGCTTTCAACTACCCAACGCTTTTGATCAAATTCAGGCCTTATAATGAATTACAGTGCTGCAACTTGTGCTCTTGTTGTTTCTCTCAAAGCAACAGGCAAAGGCAATGGCGAGATAACTGACTTAACGGGTATAGAGAAGCGTACGCTCAACAAAATATATGCCCGGGCGATTGAGCGTGGATTTGACCCAGCTGAACGTCCAATCAATCTTCGGGACGAGCATGTACAAGATGCACCTCGATCCGGCCGTCCGTCAAAGCAGACTAAGGATACAACTTCCGCTGTAGTGCTTACAGTACGCCGTGATCGCTATGGGAGAGAGAAATCGTGCACTGACATTGCTGGTATGCTTAAAGAGAAAGAAATCGAAGTCTCAGCCAGCACTGTGTATCGTATACTCAAGAAAGCTGGGTTCAGAAAGACGAAACTGTTAAGGAAGCCTGGGTTGACGAAGCAGATGTGGGAGGATCGACTTAAGTAGTGTTTAGAGCATAAAGACTGGACTCTCAAAGACTGGAAGAATGTGATTTGGTCAGACGAAACGAGTGTTGTATTGCTCCATCGACGAGGTGGCTATCGTGTGTGGCGTAAAGCTGATGAAGCTTTTGTACGAAGCTGTATTCGGGAGCGTTGGAAAGGCGATTCCGAGTTTATGTTCTGGGCGTGCTTCTCCTACGACAAGAAGGGGCCGTGTCATTGCTGGATACCAGAGATGAAGAAGGACAAGGAAAAGGCTGATAAAGAGATAAAGGAGATGAATGAGAATCTTGAGCCACTGATGAAAGAGCAATGGGAGCTTAATAATGGTATGCGTCGACTTAATCTACGAACAACCCGTGGCCGGAAGCCTCAGTGGCGATGAAATCAGAAGAATGGCAAGCTAGCTCGTGGTAAAGGTTCTGGTATTGATTGGTATCACTATCAAACAGCAATTCTTCGACCAAAGCTGCTGCCCTTTGTGCAGCAGTGTAAAGATGCACGACCAGGAACAATTGTACAGGAAGACAAAGCTCTATCACATGAGCATCACGCTCAGCAGCTGATATATGACCTATATGGCATTACGAAGCTTCTTTGGCCAGGTAATTCGCCAGATCTAAATGCGATTGAGCCATGCTGGCCATGGATGAAGAGAAGAACTACGAGAAAGGGCGCACCAAAGAGCAGAGCTGAAGCTATTCAGGCATGGGAGTAGTGTTGGGCGGAGTTGCCTCAAGATAAGATTCAGGCGTTGATCGAGCGTATCCCTATACATATACAAAAGATAATTGAGCTTAGGGGCGGTAATGAGTATAGAGAGGGTAGAGACGCTGGTCGATTTCGTGCTACTCCTTCTACTACTCTATCAGCTAATTCTGAATGGGAGGATATTTCATAAAACTTCAAGCAGTTAATAACAGTCAAACAATGATGTCGAGCTTGGTACCATAAGGCCTGCTCACGTGCTCAGACAAATAACTTAATTGGGCATAATGGCTTTTAGCTTTCTGACAGGGGGGGACCAAACTTTTGAAAGGCACCTCAGTACTTGCAGCATGTAAACATGTACACACGTAGTGTGCTTTTAATGCCTCAATTCGCATCGCAAGTTAAAATGCACTAGATGATCTGCTGGAGAAGTCTCCACAGACCGGATTGCGACAGTGCACTAGTGAGCCGGAAAATGACGATCGTCCCGCTGTTCAACAAATTCATGACTTGAGTGATCACACGTAAGGCCAGTTCTGTTCTTGAATCTCTCGACTGAGCCCTTGCCTCATTAGATACCAGCCAAGACGCATTGATAAGATTTTACATTGGAATTTTACATCTCAAACTTGCCCCTAGTATTCGTGACGTAGGGTCCCTACCCCTTGACTCTGGGGCTGCAGCGGTCAGCTTGACAGTCAAGGGACTCCCTGGCATTTCGCGAATTACTAGTAGAAGCCCTAGAAATATTTATTACTGTATCATAGGATCTATTTGTTTTTGACATTGGTCCGGGTACACGTATATAGATGGGTTTTTCGCCACAGGGAGAGGCAAAAAGACTGGCTCATTTCAAGTAATGAATCGATAGCTGTTTTTTTACGTCGAGTATCGGAAATTCGCGGAAAAAGTATATCTATCAGCTAGGAAAGGGTATATGTGTGGGATGATCGGCAATTGATGATACGAGGCAGGTACATGATACCAACGCAATAACAGAACTGCTATGTTACCAAGCTTGAAGAAGGAGCAGAAACTTTGATTGAATGGAACAAGGAGAGATAGGCAGTGGAGCAGGTCCCGTAAGTACATACACCTGTGCCTTCACATTGTAGGACCTAGCGATAGGGGTGGTCAATCAAGCTTTGGTATCCGGAACCAAAGATTGCCGCTTACATATGCGGTCCTTGCGATGATCATTCTGTAGGTACGAATGTACATACATACTAGATGCGCAGCTAGTGCTCCACACTTGGACGGCTGAAAGGACCATGATGCCTGCACCCTTGCGATCTGAACCCTGCCATTGGTGAGGGTCCTGTGGCGAACCTGATACTAAGGACAAATTTATCAGGGTCAGTGCAGAGGTGTGGAATAGCTCAGTGCTCACCTTTTAGTGCCTATCCACATCTTTGATAAATCTACTACGTACTTGGATACCTCCGTTAGCCGCCACTGTTAGCACAGTGTAGTATATTGTGAGCACAAGTGCAAGCTGATGAGCTGATGAGCCGGACTGACACATACTGATCCTTGGAACAAGTCATCTTTTCACCTGAGCGCGGCAGAGCATGGCCTTGTATGCTGAACGTCCAGTAAGTTGAGCCTGAGCGAAGTAAAATGACGTCCTGGCTGTCAAGACTTTGCCGAATAGAGGAAACAACGAGGGCGTTATGCACGCAGTCGCCTTCGGCACTTGCGCCGCGCAGGTCGATCCTTTGTACGCGAGCCAACGAGACGCGTTCTGGAGCGTTTTGGGCTGCGAGGCTGGAAACACGACGGGCGGTGGTAGTGGAGAATGCAACCGAGATCAGCTTGCAGGATGCGGCAAGCGAGGTTTGTCCCCGACTGGAGCTAGTGTCATGTTGAGCCTCTGATTGGTTCCACAGGCTGAACATCGCGTGGCTCAGGGTCGATGCGACGTTTAGACGGACCGACTTGACATGTTCGATACTTTGCCTCTCCACAAAAGGCCCGTCTCATCACAGCACTCTGCCGCCCGGTGCATTCATACGTATATGCGATCCCTGAGATCAATTTCACTAAGTAGTACGAGCCGCGGGCTCAGGCAGTTCAGTAAGCCCTTTCTTGACAAGATTATGACGTCAGCAACGAGAGGCGAGCATGGGTGAATTGCGGACTGAACCTTGACATTGCTGCTACTGATGATGGAAGCCTGCTCCATCTGCGCAAGTCTACAAGGGCTGTTTCTTTGTGTGGTGAGGTGGTGCTGTTCAGGTAGAATCTGAGACTCTAGTCAGCTGGTCTTGTCCAATGGGAATTCCTGCCTCACCGAGTTGTCAAGCACCAGCCATCGACGCCCGATCCAGGAGTCCAGGTCGCCATGCCCAAGTTGTGAAGATCACTCCCTCTTTGGATGTATCCCTGTACAAACCCGTAGCAATGATAATGCTGCTGGTCAAGTTGAAGCATTCTCGACTTCAACCATCATCATTATCACGGCCAACGTAGACGACGACCAACTTCACCCGTTTGGGGGGCATCACTGGAGGAAATGGCTTGCCCAAATGGTTCCGTACCATTGCTGTTGCCTTGGACCAACCATTCAGTCTCCGCTAATGGTGCAATCTTTTCCAAAGGCATCTCTTTCGCCATTGGCACTCCTCCTCAGCTGTTTTCTTTAACACCTTCGACAACTTTCGACAATGCTTTCGTCAACAGCGCAACAGAATGTGGATCGGCCACGAACAGCAGTTGTATTGGCCAACTAGGCGGCGTTTACGATAGTGCGGCCTCAACTTCGTTTGCCCAGGTCGAGTACGCGGCATGGACAGGGAGCAGAGAGTCCGTAAACATGGCATCCGGAAACTCTGACATCTTCTTTACCGATGCTGCAGCCTTTGGCCCAAAGAATGCCACCAATAAGTTTCCCGCCCTACCTATGTATACCAACGGATCCACAGACAGTGAGTGCTCCAGGGAGAGATATCAAAAGGGTACAGCACTAACACGCATTAGCAACCGTGGATTCTTTCACAGAGTATGATCCAGGGTTCCGAGCAACTCTACCTTTGGGAATGCACTCTAGCTTTTTGAACTTCCTTGTTGATTCAGGCCAGGCTTCGTCACGGACGTATGGGTTATGGGCTGGCTCAGAATCCGAAGATACTCCACAGCCCGGCTTGCTGGTAGTTGGCGGCTATGACGAAAGCCGTCTCAAAAGCCCCGCAACCAAATTTCCTATGTTTGCGGATTGCCCTACATGCGCAGTCCTTACCGCCATCACTTATGACGTCGGTGGTACCAGCACCACGCTTTTTGAAGACACCAAGGACACACTTACTGTATATCTCGATCCCTTCTCCTCCGATATCAGATTCCCACAAGCAATGTTGGACAAGCTCGCAGCTGCTGAAAAGACGGCTGTTTGGAACGAGACATCACGCCATTTTGAGCTCCCTACTAGTCCCGCCCCTGCAGGTACGATCACCATTACAATATCCGACATGGGCAGTCCGGCCGGCGATGCATCGAAGCCTTCGGTAGCTTCGTACAAGACTGTAATCCCAGCATCTGAACTATACTACCGACCCCGGGCATACAATGCTGCGGGAGTGTTCGAAGTGAACAACGCAACAGTATTCAACATGGCTGTAACGAATCAAACAGAATCTGTAACCGTAGGAGTCCTAGGCTTTCCTTTCTTCACTCAGAACTACCTCATCGTCGATCCTGATGCTGAGAACTATGAACTCGCACCCGCTATCGTTGCAGCGGCCGATCCCATGGGCGCAGATACCAAAGTAAAGCAAGTATGTCGCGTGCTTCCCGGCACAAAGCCGTCATCACAAACAGCGGCTCTAGCAGGAGCGGTTGTTGGATCCGTGATTGGCACCCTCTTCCTCGTCGCCCTGGCCTGGTACATACGCAGGCGAAGAAAGGCTAAAACAATTCTAAACGAGACAAGTCAGCGACCGGTAATTTACCGTTTAGGTGTACAAGAATCAGAAGAGAGTAAGTCTCTTGAGTTGCCACGCCAAGGACTACCCCCACCGTCACAACCGCCTGCTGCTGCTTCTTCCACACTAGAAACTAGCGGCATTACATTTCCCTCGCCACCTTTTGGCCGGACGAAAAGCGTGCGCACCGGGAACCAAGAGGATCCCCGGAGAGGACTGGTTCATGATACCTTCAAGAGAGTAGATGAAGTCAACGACGGCAGACTTCTGGATGAAAGACCATTGGGACTGAGTGAGACGATTCACTCACGTGGGACCCTACCAAGGTTGGCCGCAGAGCATACTGTTGAATAATGCGAACACCGCGATCGATACTTGTATTTGGGAGGCTACTTTCCTTGTCATGTTCTTTCGGTCAGGTGCTATTATACCCAAAGGCGGAAAATTATTAAAGCGCACTTTGCGCTAGCCCACGTCAGCTACAGTAGATTTCCTTGAAAGCTTGTTTCTAACTGCACACTATCACAAATCTCTTCCTATCATTCCTTTCCGCTACCAGTAACATAGTCTCTGACAAGTGACTGATCTTCTGCTATAGGCCTGTGTATCATGTATTCCTCCATGCTAAGATCAGGTGAATTCATCAAATCGACATCGCAGACAACATGATATTCCTGCTCCATACTTCACGGTGGAATACCCCGCAATTTACTGTAAAAGCAGGCAATACGAAACTCAACCCACGTGGCTTCTATTCTGATCTTTTACGGTCCTAACGTAGGGATAGCAACTGAAATCAACAATGCAAATCAGCGAGCTGCATCACCAGTGGAAGTTCTCAGCCGAAAATGAGACTAACTCTTATCAAGGCCGCAGGGGACACGAATCTGTACCCACCATCCTTGTTTGAAACTGGCACGATCTTCTCGGAGATTTTCCCGTGAAGTGGTGCACCGATTCGTACGGGACACAGCTCCCTATGACCACATGCAACAACGAGGCCAATAGTTCCTTAAAATGTCACTTAAACATTAGAAATTCACTAGATAACTTCTCAGCTCTAAACAATGTTTTGTAGTCACAACACTCATGCAATTATACAAGAAACCTATATTCCACTGCATTACGAGATTTCTTCTGTCACTCAACCACATAGAACTTAATCTAAGTTGTATGGAAATGTCGAAGAAAATGTCAAGTAAAAATAGAATAGTCCGTCAAGCAACACGGCACGGCTGGCCCAAGCCTCCATCTTTGTGGCGAGAGGCCACCAAACAGTTCGTAATTTGAACAAGATCCATCTTTACTCTCGATGTACAAACGCGAAGAGTGAAATACTGGCCCAGAATTTACAAATCTTTCTGGAAATAGTTCTGAAACTTTGGTTTGGTCTAACTCCTAACATCTCTGTATAGCGAATGGCTCAGTATAACAAGTGGCTCACCGTACCAAGACCCCACTAACTTCCCCCTTAACATGATTATTGCACGCGATATCTTAACAACTAAGTGACAATCCAGCTGCTAAAGAAGCCCGATTACAACTTGCACTTCAAGCTATCAAATAAGACGCGACATTAACTCAATGGCGTGCTGCAGCTCTCTATAACGTACCTCAAAGATCAATTAGCAATCTACGCGCTGTAAAGCTATCTCGACAGGAGTTTACTCCCAACTCAATCAAACATCTTGTGACAGAAGAGGACGCGATTTTCGACTATATACTAGACATTGAAGCGCGAGTATTTCTTCTCCGCCTTCCTGCTGTTAAAGATCTTGCTAATTCTTTGCTGGCTGCCCGCCACCGCGACCCTGTTGACCCAAACTGGCCTAGAGCATTCATAAAGCGTCGCCCAGAGCTCAAAATGAAGTTTAGTCGAAAGTATGACTACAAGAGAGCCCTCTGTAAAGATCCTGAGCTTGTGTAGGGCTGGTTCCGCCTAGTACAGAATACCAAAGCCAAGTATCGGATCCAGGACGACGACATGTACAATTTTGATGAGACAAGTTTCATGATGGGCATGCGCAACTCATCAGCAGTAGTCATAAAATCTGAGCGTCGATCAAAGCCAAAATCTTTGCAACAGGGCAATAAAGTGTGGTTACTACTAGTGTGGTTTGTGTCAGCGCAGCTGGCTGGGCGATCCCACCCTTCATCATTCTTCAAGGCAAGCACCACCTCTCTGCCTGGTACAAGGAGGATAGCCTACCTCGCGATTGAGTTCTTGCAGTCT
The DNA here is from genome assembly GCA_002286855.1 of Bipolaris cookei. Classification (NCBI taxonomy): domain Eukaryota; kingdom Fungi; phylum Ascomycota; class Dothideomycetes; order Pleosporales; family Pleosporaceae; genus Bipolaris; species Bipolaris cookei. The sequence goes on along the minus strand of NRSV01000006.1, from coordinate 819,932 downwards.
TTCAAAATGGTTAGACGACGAATGAGCTTGGCCTGAAGTGGTTGGAGCACTTTGATAGGCATATGAAAGAGCGTAGTATTGGAGCCTATCGTCTGCTCATTCTTGACGGTCACGGGAGCCACAACTCGCTCGAGTTCTAGCAATACTGCAAGGAGGCAAAGACTATCACTCTATGCATGCCTCCGCACTCTTCCCATCTACTACAGCCACTTGATGTGGGCTGTTTCTCGCCTTTGAAGAGGGCGTATGGGCGCTAAGTCGAGGAGATGATGCGCAATGGGATTAACCACATGACGAAGATTGAGCTCCTTCCAGCTTTCCAGCAGGCCTATGGCAAGACTATTACAAAATACAACATCTTAGGAGGGTTCCGAGGCGCTGAATTAGTTCCACACGACCCAGAGGTGATGATATAGAAGCTTGACGTCAAGATGCGAACGCCAACACCACCTGCTACAGAAGATCTGCCCTGGCTGTCGCAAACCCCAAGTAATACCCTAGACCTAGGGTCGCAATCGACGCTAGTAAAGAAGATGATTCAGAGGCATATAGACAGTGAACTGTCAAGTATGGTGGTTGCCTTTGAAAAGCTGGCTAAAGGCGCTGCGATTATTGCGTACAAGCTGGTGTTGGCGCAAAAGCGCAACGCTAAGCTTGAAGCAGCTAATGAAGCCGCCACGCAACGAAAATCGCACAAAAGAAAGCGAGTTCAAAAGGAAAGGCACTCTAATAGTAGAGGAGGGAGAGCGATTAGCAGCTCCAAGGGAGTTTGGGGCGCGTAGTGATGGAAAGAAGGCAAAGAAGAGGGCGCGCACTGAGGTGGGTGAGCCATCACAAAGGCACTGTAGACGCTGTGGTCAGGCAGGGCACAACTTGCGCACATACAAGCAAGATACAGAAGTAGATTCTAAGTATATCAACTTATTTTAATTTCTATTTACTATTGTAGTTGTGTTGTAATAGTCATGTATGGTTGTGAAGTTGGCGGTGTCTTGGCACGGTGAGCTACTCGCTATACTGAGCCACTCGCTATACCGAGACGTTATAGCTTAAGTTGAAAGCATACTATCTGTAGACAGGGGAAAGCTCACGAAACCCAACTATGATGTGATGCTTTTGTCCAGGATTCCCACTTAACATACTAAGACCAGAGTTGTATTCGGGCATGTACATTCACTTTTGTCCTTTTAAATATTATTTAACAAATACAACAGGCAAGTGTACACATTCAGAGGCTATAAAAATCATTCCGAGACTGAATACGAAAACACCAAACGAGACCTAGACATATCTTTTTTTTAAGAGAAAAACAACTCTGCAATGAACCGCATTACCTATTTCGAAATCGCACCTCCTCACCAAGTCTTTTCACTTCATCTAGAGCACTATCCCTCTGCGCCTCCAAATCCTTGATGTAATCAATTGCCACTGCCAGTACTGCGCTCTTGCTTATCCTCGCGCCGCCCATGACATTATCCGAATCGGCTCGAAGCAGGGACGGAACAGCTCGACGTAGCCGCTCCAACTCCGTGTTAAGCTTCTCCCTATACTTTCGTTCGACTTCAGTATGTGGTATGCATTGTGGCCGCTCGACTTTCTTTGCAACGATGCTGGCTGAGACCTTGGAGGCTCCAGGTGGGAGGCGGGGGCGGCCTCGCTTGCGTCTCGTAGGCTCGGACCTGACGTGTATAAAGGTTCGAGGACAGGCCGAAGGTGAGGCCAGACGTGATTGCCTTGTTATTTGGGGCGAGATGGCTGGAGATGAGGGACTGCTACTGCAGGTATGTATCGAGTCGGCGGTGTGATGAGTTTCGGCTGTTTCAGCTTCATGGGCATATTTTCCGTATGCTAGATCTCCGGAGTTGAAGTTTGGCCATGTTTTCAAATGATCATTGCTCACTGCGAATGTGGAGTTGGTCATTGGATTCGTACCAGGAATTGTACTGGATGATGGATTGTCCCAGGGGCCGACTATGTCCAGCGGTTTTGTCGTCGAATAGGAGTGTGGGTTGCCATCGAAGAAGGAGCCCCTGAAGTAATCAGAGGCATATGTGTAAGAGTCTGCAAAGTACAAGTCTGGTGTTCTGGGTGAAAGGTAAGACTCGCTGTCAGGAGAGTAATGTGTATAGGCGTCGCGAGGGCCTCCGTGCAAGCTCGACAAGTCCATTGCGTGATTTGTCTTTGAAACAGAAGGCTTTGATGCTGTGTTATTTCTTATTGCACCATACACACTGGGTGATTTAGAGGAAATGATCTATATCAACAGATATACTAAAGCCTCGCCTTCTCTTCAGCTTTGTCCTTGGCAAATGCGGTCAGCCCTACATTCAACCAGAATCGAATCCGCCAATGCGCACTTGTGGAGCAACTAATGGCTGATGCATGGCATATTGCAAGTAATGAAACATAGGGTTACTGCGACCGTTGCATCGCCCATGTTCTAGACCGCTCGGAGCGAAGCGAAACGGGCGCAGAAGCTCTCACGTGCAAAAACTTCAATCGCTCAGCCGCAGAGGATGCGGCCTGATAAGATTATCTCGTAAGCTCCTCTGCCACGACGATATTCGCCACTGAGCGGTCAAAGGGTTTGGTCTTACTAACGCAAAACGACTTCAGACTGTCTTTAGTGATATTTATTTGAGATACAGCAGTCTTCACTTGCACCTGATGACCTTCTGCATTTCATAGTGGAGGTGATGCAATGCTGCGCATTTGTGCATTGCTGGCCGTTCGATGTGCGGGGGAGATTTTGAGTGTTTGGCCATGCATATTCTACCCAATAACGAGCAGCGAGTGGGTCATTAAATTAGGAGGAATCGACCAAATAAGTATAGTCTTTTCAATTCGTCGAACAGTACAGCTGCTGTACTCGTCACCGCCTCCAGAGGATATGCGAAAATAGTCATGCCTTCCAGCGTACAGTTGAGCAGCTCGAACCCTAATATCGCTTGTGGCCGGGTGTGCTTTGCCTGCACGTGGGCTATTGTAAGAATGCATGTCATGATCTGCATCTAAATTGCTTTGCAGATACTTTGGGTCGTTCGGTTACATCAGAGGTGACATATAGTAGGATTTACGAAGATTTTACCAGCGTCTTGTTCCAACTTGGACCAGTCTTGATAGCATGTACCTAGCATTCACACTTTGTAATTGCAAGGTAAAATGATGTCTCTTCTACTTAGTATGAAAAGCGAGCTAACATTGCGCTCAACTAGCTTGTTTATCAGCGACGATATTATGAGGAAAGCCTTTCACTACTTCCATACCCCATACGCTTCGCAGAATGATCGCTCTTGCTTTACTCCCAAGGTAAATGGGACAAGCACTCCCATGGGGGAGACCCTCGAGCTGTTAGGTGGGACTGAACATCTTCGGCATGGGCGCAACATACTGAGAAACAAATGTAACAATGAGTCCACCTTTTTCACTAAACTACAATTGCTATACGCCGCAATAAGCGCTGTGCCATAATTAGAAGAGTGGCTCCCAGAGCAAAATCAGCCACAAAAGTCTGACTGTCAGAAATTTGGCCGACAGCCCTATCAGAATCTCCAATGCGTGTTCTTATGTATTTTTCAGCCGCTTCAGCAATGACACATGTCTGTGCCTCGACTGCCAAGCTTGTTAGTCTCATCGAGATTAGCAATTATAATACCTCCTTTTGTAGTTTTGGGAGTAGCTAGCACTAACCCGTTTCGAGCACCCACACTGGATTGGCCAGATTGGGCTAGCATACAAACGGCAGTGAAAGGAATGTATTAGGATTCTGATACTCCCACAAGAGTTTCTTCTGTAGCGATGATAAGCCAGTTACTCTCTACCTTGTTCCTCTCTTTTCAACACCTTTGAGACCATAGAGCCACCAGATACTGCATGCGACTTGCGTCACCCCACAAACAAAATGAGTACATATCTGGCAAACACTTTCAGCACTTCCAATATTCTCACATGGTCATTCACGAATGCTAACATCCTTTAGCCAGCTGTTAATCTTCCAGAAATTCATCATAAGTCTCGCTTACATATTTGTTCTCTAGATAGAACCAATGCATATTCATCCTGCACCTTGTGAATATCAGCCGCTCTTAAAGCTTAGCTGACTGCACAAAAGGTAACCTTTGAGGTTTATCCTAGGTATCAAGCCATTGACAGAACCATGAATTACATAGGGAACAAAATTGATGCCTTTCGAGGAGATGAAGAAGTCATCGAGACTCTCCGAGTTTTGTGCTAAAAAAATATAGCCTAATAATCAGATTCTGTTGAATGGACTCTATTGGCTAGCCAGCGCTTGGTGTTAGCAAAATGTCTAAGTCAATACAGCTAGTTGCACGGTGTACACAGCGTGCGGGTAAATGGGGGTGGCAAGTAACTATGGTTCATTGCTATCTCTGTTCTACGTTCAAAGGAAAGAGGGTTGATGTACTCCTGGGTCCATGCACAGGTATCCGTGAGGAACCGGAGTCACGCGATCACTCCCTCAGTGCCTGATTTAGGTTCGGACAGATTCTTTAAAATAGCAGTTTCGATCTGGGATGCTATCAAAAGGACGACGAGCCCTGTGTGACTAGGTAGGTAGTGATGGCTAATGCCATAAGAAGTATTTGAAGTACTGGATGCGAACTTGATTTGTAACGCGTTTCGAACATTGCAAACATCATTTAAACCGATTACTCTCTCTCTCCTTCTCTCTCCATTTGATTCTGTTGCACGCGTAGGCGCGGTGAATTGATGTGTGTATTGTGTGTCTTGTATGTATATTCTTCTGTCTTCTTGATGTCGTGCTCTCTACAACTGTCTTTTGTACACAACCACTGCAGGGGCTTGTTACATGTAGAATATCGACATACATCGGCTACAGTCCATGCCGATATATCCTGGCATAACATCGGATGTAATTCATGTCGATATATCCTTGCATAGTCTGCGACAGATTCTCTCCTGACAAATCGCAACCCGTCTAGTCTCTACAAGGTGCATCGTATTTTCACGTCTTCTGTCTAACTTTTGACAACAATAGCTCAGTATGACGGGATTACAGCTTGGTGAAAGCTGTGAGGTATGGTAAAGCTATACACTTTGTCCTAACAAGTCACTAATACTTACATTGCGCCATGGGGCTACCGTCTACATTTTTTTGCGTCAGACCCTAGACAGCCCAGCATGTCGCAGCAGCAGTATTAAAATTTGCTGTTTATCTATGCTTCCGCCCATTTTGATTAATACTCATGGTTGCTAGCTGCACCATTCCCACGACAAAACAGATTCATCTTATTTTCTTCACTAGTTCCCAAGTCTCCCAGCGGTGCTTAACAGTGAGTTGTGCTGACCAAGATAAAAGCAGATATCAGTGTTTTTTTGGAGTGAACTTTGATGGTATCCGATTCTAGCCTATGCAAGCCACCCGGCTGTCCCATGCATTGGCTAATAGGCTATATTACGCCAAGTACTTTATCCCCTCAACTGGCCTTGTGAGAGAGCAACTTGTAATTCAATTCTCTGTCCTAGAAACATGGTGTTTCTGACTCGACTACGTTCTTTGAGCCCCACCCTCCCCCGTCACACAGTAGCTAGATTTACGATAGTAACGAATGATCAGCGCCATAGCCAGCGCTGCAGTCTGACCACACGCGCGACATTTCACTACCTAGAGGACCGCCCTGAATACCAGACTGTGAAACCGTACCATATCAACATTCCTGAACGCGCATTTGGCCCAGGACTCCAGTCAAACGAAGTCTCGATTGCTTACCATGATATACCTGTCACGGGTCTCCGTAACCGTATAGGTGATTTTACGCTCGATCGGAATGGCTTCAAGGTCGTTGTTGAGGATGAACATCGCGACGATGAGGCGTTATGCCGTGCGCTGCGGTACGAGGAGTATGCGGACGAGGCGATTGTGCGGGGCAGGGCGAGGAAGGCTGTAGAGGAGTTTCTGAAACGGAATATAGACGGATGCGAAGATGTTGTTGCGTTTTCTCATCAAGTAAGAGTGATCTTCTTCCAGTTTAATTCTTTTACCCTTGGATTTGCTTTCAGGCTGCAGGTTAGACTGACAGTGTGTTTGCTGTAGGTACGCAGACGTGATAGACTGTTTCCAATGCTACCCCGCGGTACCAGCGGAGCTGTACCACAGCCCGTACAGGGTGTACATGTTGGTCAGTTGGATGGCTCACGGTAAGAATATCGCCTGCTGATTGGTATGTGAGGCGCTTCTAGATATGACCCCCGATGGGTCGTACTCTGAGGTCCAAGATGCATTAGCCGCTCGTGGCTACACAGATATGTCGAAACGCAGATGGGCAGTAATGCAGTGAGTATCTATCTCATGCTCATTTTGCATATACCAAATCATCATGCGCTAATGCATTGTGCTGTGAATGACAGTATCTGGAGGCCCTTGTTTGGTCCACTGCAAGATTGGCCACTCGCCCTGATGGACTATACATCTCTCGACAAAGCACGGGATCTCATTTCATCAGATAACATATATGTGCACCGGATCCGCGAGAACTACAATGTGCTGTGGAACAAGAGGCATAAATGGTACTTCCTTGAGGATCACCAGCCAAATGAGATCCTTGTGTTCAAGACATTTGACACGCATGCTACAAAAGGCCATGCGCGATGTAAGTAAAAGCCTTTTCTCTGAATTAACCAAATCAAAGAAAATCCCTCCTTACTGATTTGAGATCTAGTATGTGCTCATGCGTCTTTCTGTAATCCCTTAGCAGCTCCCACAGCCAGACCAAGAGAAAGTTTTGAATGCTTGTCCGTCATCATTTTCTCGGAGGGTAGTGCAGCCAGCAACTCTTTTGAAGAGGTATGTACGGTATTCAGCCAGAATTCTGGATTTCTTTCTTGCTAATGCGAAACCATATTGTGCCTAGCCGTTGCCAGCTGAGACACCTCCTGGACTTCTAGGAGAGAAACTGGCGGAGATGAAAGGTGGACTGGACTAATTTGTCACAAAAGGCTTAGGATTCTCTGTCGTGTTCGATTGTCTCGCATTTCTCAGCAATCTTGCAATGGTCATCAATGGATCGTCCTCTTTCTCAGGCAGATAGTTGAATTCCGGATCTGTTATGAATTTCAAGCTTGCTTCCACACATGGAGGTGCTGTTTCGAGAGTTGCTTTGCTTCGTGGTGAGATGACACGCCTTGGAAGCGACATCATTATATGAGCACCTGCAAACTGTAGCGCGCACGAAGTATCTAATGGTAGATCGAAGCCTCGATAGGCTGTTATAAAGGCCTCAAGCACATGAATATATGCATCGTCAGTGCTCTCAAAGTAGCCTATAAGGAATAATTCGCCGACAAAATTGCCAACATCCAACCATGTTGGGGCCATGTTGACAAACTCCCAGTCGATGACGTAGATATCGCGCAGTCGTTGATTATCATCAAGGTTGATCAGGAAATTTCCCATCCTAAGAGACAATTAGTTTAAAGGTTTGTCTTGGACACGTGGCCAAAATTCACCAAAAGTCGCCCATGGCTATAGATTGTGTTTCTAAATTGAGGGATTTGTTCACTTGGTCGAGTCTCTCTTGGAGCTGAGTCTGCTGGAAGGCGCTGACTATGTAACCTGATTGCTTGATATTTTGCGCAAAATCCTCAAAAAGTTCTTGCGTCACAAGCTCTTTGGCGTAAATATTATTGGAGAAAAGAGCAAAGGCAGTGCTGTGATTTGATTTGTGCAAGCCCCATGCGTGCAACTGCGCAAGGAAGCTGCCTAGCATGGTGCCCAATGAGCTGGCAGCCTCGTACTTGCCCTGTGATGGCGGTTGATTCTCCAAGAACTCGCGGAAAGAATGCGTATACTGATCCCATACGGCGACTTGCGGACGGGGCGTACAGTCTTCGATGATGCAAAAGTGCTGATCAGGAACAGAGAGGTAGAGCCTAGGTAGCTTGACGATAGCCTGGCTTTGTGGAGAAAATTGAGGTACAATCGGATAGGTAAAGTCGCGCCATGGAATATTTGCTAGGGCTTTTGCTTCAAAAGCCTGACGATTAGGGGAAAATGGTACTCGTGGCTCGGTTGCGGTAAAAGGCGCCGAGTACTTTAGAATCGCTGTCCGCTCGCCTCCCTCCAAAGGGATTTTCAAGAAGATTCGGTATGCGAAATTAGTCGTGCCGACATGTATGCGCCGTACATCTATGGCTTCAAATGGAGTGCCTTCGAGTAATGTTGCAATATTAGGAGCATGCTCAAGTTGCGATTTTGGTATTGTGCTGAACATGGACCGAAGACGATGTGAACCTTTCATGATTTTCGAAGCTAAGAGCGGTACAACTTTCTGCATGTTGTGTATGGCTTGGAGAACAACGCTGTAAAATCTTGTTGGCAGTGGGATAACATACCCAGGTTTAGCGTCCCTTTACTAGTAAAGACTGTGACGGAAAGCTTGAATCCAGCCAACGAAGAACCTCTATAACAGTGAAACAGATCCTAGAGGCAGGTCGCATAAAATAAATGCTGGCTTTATCTTAAAACTGGATGTACATCTAGATGAATTGTAGGGTTGTCGTAAATTTGTTTACAGTAATGCTTGTTTCCGATGTTCGAGACAGCACTACTACGTACTAGCTGTCAGCAATAGACCTCAAGCAAGCGGCAATTACATCAAGGCCTCCAACAAACCGCATATCCCGGCAATCTATTCACCGGAACATTTAGGCAGAAGGCAACAACATTGCACCATGGGAGTATAGAAAAAGGCAAAAAAGCGTGGGATAGGATCACAGATAATGAGGTTCGCCTGACGAATCAGAAGCCTGTACGACCCACCGTAATTCTCAGAAGCAATAAAGGCGCGCTGATCGGTGAGAAGGTGGTGGCAGAATGATTACTGAGCCTTCTAAAAGGAAGGAGATATTAGTTACATGCACAGATAGCTATATTCATGCGTGCATGTACTGAATCACATAAACGGTGTATTGTAAGACTCCATATGCTGTCATAGGTAGCTCTTCATTCGGTATAAGCCAAAACTCCTTCGATGACGTTATCTCGCTCGTCACCAGAAATGAGTGCCTCTTGTTCTGCAAACAGACTTTCGTCAAGAATGGGCACCTCGGGTTCTTGCAATAAGCATGAGAATGCGAGAGCTAATATGAAAACACACTAGAAGGATGAGTTGACATCACAAAGTGTTTCTGAAATCTACTTACCGTAAGCACCAAGAATGGAAGAACAAGCCAATTGTCTCCGATAGAAAGAGCGTATCCCCAAACCCACTGTAGCAAGGGGCTTGCAATCATGTGTGCGATAGCGTCCGTAGTTGCAACCATAGTGTAAAGTCTACCGGTTTCTTGTATGCTGCTGACGAACCCAGTAAGGACTGCGAGGATCGAAAGACGAACTCCAAATCCAGTTGCATAGACGACCAAAGCTGCAAGCTGTCAAACAAACATCAGTATTTCGCAATGATTTTTTTCACTCACCTAGCACCACGAACCCGATATTCGGAGCTGCAGCAAGAGCTGCAGCACCCATGGCCAATGTCGCACTGCTTGTGCGAGCAACCCATATGTTCACCCGGTACGACCGGATACCTCTCTTCACCTGGAGGTAGTCGGTAACCATGGGAAGGAGAATTAAGAAGACGAGAATGTTCACAGCTGATACCACCGTGAGTAGTGTCGCAGTCTGCCAAAGATCAGCGACATATCAAGCGAATTGGATGGTGAAATCTTGCCTCGCCAAGTTCTAGATTGAAGCGTACGGAAGCGTACGGAAGGAGTATCTCTAGTGTATTTTGCCGGAACTGTGCTAGAAAGACTATCGCGACTCCCACAACGATCCTCCAGTCCTTCAAGAACTTAACGTATGCACTCAATCCAGTGCGCTCGACCGGCACTTCTTCGGTGTAATGAGGACCCTTTGTGTAAGTTTGCGTTTCCGGCATCCACAGTAGGACTGGAAAAGTGAGAAACAACGATGTTGCGCATACGAGATAGGGCAGCCATAAGGAATGTCGAAGAGTAGCGTATGCGATCGAAGGGGCAATCATGTCTGTGATCAGCGAAGCTGTAAAAACACGATAGAAATATTTACTCCTATATACAACATGAACAAGACTTTTGATCAATGCTGCGATCATCCACATACCTGGTCTCATCTGTTGAAAGATCGGAAGCCATCGTAAGGCAAAGAGCAAGGGCAAGGTTAGGACCGCCCCCAATTAGGCGAAATATAGATGACGCCCATACTGTCTCAATTCGTATTCTGTCCCACAAACTGCCTACATCAACAGTTATTTGTGTGACATTGAGGGAGACAGGGGAAGCGAACAAACAAGGTAGATGCAGGCCATTTGGCAAACAATACCAGATACAGCCAGTGCGAAAGGGCCCCTCCGACCTTTGCGATCAGCTAGAGAGCCATAGAATGATCCCAAGAGGATGACTGTAATGTGTGAGTAGTGAAAAAGCATGTGGACATGGATGAAGTACCTGGTACTGCATCAAAGAGACTGAGAAAACCTCGTATATGCGCGAGTTTGGACTGGATAGTAGGCGTTTTACACATGCTCTCTTTGATGTCACCAACGTCTGGCTCATCACGGTAGTACTGAGAACAGACGGCATTCTCTAACAACCGGATAGTTGGTACCCTTTGCACACTTTCTTCAAGTTCCAAGAATACGATCAGAAGAAAAATGAATATCAATTTTGGCGGGTGCGCTATCCATTGCTCTATGCGCACATTGAAGTGATGGAGAAGTGGGCGCAAACGCATCGTCAAGTGAGCATGTGCAGGCAGGGCACAACGCGATGCGATTGCTAGAAGTGATGGTAAAATGCGTGTCTCACGCACGGCTAGCGATAAATATGTGAAACGATTGCAAACGTCATATAGCAAACTGTACACACTACAAGTGGCTGTTAAATGGCTATATGTATGGCAGTGTATCACGGTAGGCTACCGTCTCACCGACTTGATCTACATGACGAGTAGGGTGAAGGATAATATATTACACTATCTGGGTATAGTACCCTTCCACAATTCAAAAGCACCCACTAGCGCGCTCACTCCCACTTGATTGCAGCTTTAGCTGCATATTACAATCGGTCCCGGAGGGGGTCTTCGTGCGAGAAGAAACGCGATTTGATTGGCTCTAAGAAGCTCTGCGCTGATTGGCCTCTCTCGTGCCAAGATGTTGGGAATTTTTGTATCTGGATAGCATTTGATCATGTGACGAACGTCATCAAGTTTCGCAGCCAAGGCAGCTGCACCCCTCCTTCAGCACGCCAGTCGGGCTGCCAGAGCAGCCAACCGACCAACCAACCATACATACATACATACTGTTTTAGTATGCACTACAGATAGCTAGCTTATTTATGCAATGGGCGAGCTTGCCGAGCCGAGCAAACGATCACATACACAGTTCTCTCATCGGGTCGCCACTCTTTGTTGGGACGGGTATTGAATGGTCCGACCTGGCGTTCTTGCCACCAGAGAGAAGAGATAAAATGTTCAAACCACAGAACTCATACCCTTGTCGACTGGTAGTTGGCTGTTGATTTTTCCTCAATGTTTCTTTCATTGTTTTCCGGCCAGGGCAAGGATCTTGCCGACGTCAAAATGCCCCGTCTCCCCACCAGAATCCACTTCTTCTTTTGGTTCCTAGTTTCGACGACCACGGGGCAGTTTTGGTCTGCCCCTCAACAGCCTTTACCGGTGCAAGAAGATGAACTGTCCGCGGCTGATACTGTCATCCTGGGAGCCGGTGTCATCGGCCTTGCCACAGCCTACCAGCTTGCGCTGGCACTCAACCCTCCCGACAATGCAGTGTTACTACCAGCCAAGATCGTTGTAATTGAGCGCGCATCTCACATCAGCCCTTCTGCCTCCGGCCAAGCGACCGGCGGGCTTGGAGATTTCGGCTTCGGTTCCAAAGTTGCCGACCTTGGCACTCTTTCTTTCAATCTGTTTCAGAAGGTGGCTTTTCCCAACGGGCAAATGGATTTCGGATTTAGCGACTTGACTGTTTATCGAATAACGCCACAAGATTTTATCGGTACTCCCAAACCTGCTGACGATTGGGGGCCAACGCCTCCTGTTAAGCAACCTCAAAGCGCACTTCCGGGCTGGTTGCGACCAAAGGAAAACTGGACAGTGCAGCGCATGGCTGAGCCTCCACATGGGGCGCATCTGTATGTACCCCCGCTGATCAACATATGGTATTCTAACAAACAAGCGATCCTAATCGGTTCTGCAAATTCCTGTATAACGAGTGCGTAAGACTAGGAGTTCATTTCGTATTCAATGCAAATGCGACGTCTGTCGAGGTCGCTAAGGGCTCAAATCACTTCTCTGGTATTCATGTCCAACAACAGGATCAGGCTCTCCGTAAGATACCTTGCAGAAGCATTGTAATTGCAGCTGGGCCTTGGTCACCTCGCGTCTTCTCCACGCTGTTTCCTCGGGCATCATTGCATTTACCCATGAACTCTACTGCATCAGCAGGAAACCACTTTCGTGTTCGTACGCCCGGTTGGAAGGCACAGGACGATGAAAAGGGCAGTGAGCAAGTGTTTCTTCAAAACGACATTCCCGGAGGCCAGGGTCTTGACATCACCAGTTTCCTAGGAGGTGAATTGTATGTGGGCGGCTGGGGAGCCATTCCTGAGGAACTTCCTGAGCTTGCGGAATCTGTTAAAGCGCAACCAACAGAGATTCAGAGCATGATTTCATTGGCCAAGCAGTATATACAGGTGGGAGAAGACGAAGAACTCGAAATCTATGATGTCGGAAGGTGCTATAGGCCACTATCTACATTTGAGCACCCGATCATTACCAGCGTTGAATGGAATCTGCTCGGTTTTAAAGACGACTCTGTCACTGAAAATTCTAAAGTAGAGAGCGCATCATCAACCATAGGGGGCTTGTTCCTCAACACAGCACATTTCAGTGATGGGGTGACACTTTCTCTGGGAAGCGGCAGGGTGATGAGCGAGCTTTTGTTAGGGCTGCCACCTTCAGTCGATATATCTGGACTGGGGCTGAGTTGAGCCATTTGGACGATCAATCAATCAAGGTGATGGAAATTTCACATGGAAATTTGCAACATCAAGGAGTTTTCGGTTAGTACACTTCATTTGCAGTAAGTGCTGTAAGAGAGACTGCCATTCAAAGATTTCGCCAGCGCCTTATTCGTGTGCAGCGCCATGCAGAGCCTGAGTCAACCTCTAGATGGTAGATAGAACGCCTAAAGTCCGCCACGACGTGCAACTGTCTTCTGATTCTCTAGCATCCACTCCCTCCACGGACGATCAGTAGGCTTCTTCGGGTCGTATTTCCATGTCAGCCATGGCATCTCTGCCTTTTCTGCAGCCGTGTAATCCTCAGCCTTGGGCGGCCAAAATGCCCTCCAGGGCTGAGCCTTTTCAGATACCCGTGATCCTACAAGTAAAGCTTAGGTCTAGGGTCTGCTTAATGTTAGTACCAAATAGTGAGTGAGATCATATGTTGAGCAACTCACTTTGCAGTAACTGCGGCGGTGCGGGCTGCAGACACAAATGACATAATGTTTTATTGTACAATGTAGTAAGTTATTGTGAACGTGCTGGAAAGATGTTCAAGACTGGTTGAGTGTGGTTGCTGCGGGTCACGCTATACTTATGCACACTGAGGGTATTGATCAGTCCTATGATATCGCTAAGCCACCACCCCTGAAATTCAAAAGGCAACCCCGCAGCCCAACATGCATGTTCGACTCCTTCAGCAATAAAACCGATAGGCGCTGCAGTCGACAACCAATCTGATGATTGATAAGGACAAGAAAGAGGTGGGGCTAGGAGAGAAAAGAAGGCAACTGCTCTAACACTGTGTATAGTCAGGCCGCAAGAGCATCACACATATGGCTTCTCGAGAGCAGGGTATCTGTGCCCGATGATTTGCTAGAAATAGGCCTTGCCTTCTGTTGGCCAGTAAGCCGCTGGTGAGACGGGTGCTTCTTTTCATTTTAGCGGGATCTACACCATGCCATGTGAACACAGCCCAAGCCTCATCTGCCACAGAAAGCTAATGATCATTCAGCCTCATTGGTATCTGTTCTGGGCGTGAGACAAGCGAAACATGGCAGAATCAAGTGGCATAAGTCAAGCATCTAGGAAACTAGCCATATGTGATAACTAGTGATACCTCAACCTACACTCTACCCTACCCTTTCATTTTGACTCTGAATATGTTACTTTTTCTACCATATCATTTACAATGGCAAAAAAAATAGCTTACCTGCCGAAGTCTGTAACAACGTCTACAGCAAATCCCTCCGATGACGCCATTAGCTCGGTTAGAGCAGTGAATACCATCATCACCCATGCTCACACAACAAGTCCTAGTGTCACTGATAAAGTCTGGCAAGATGCACTGCAAGAGAATATCATGAAGCTCAAACCAAAAGACCGTGCTCTTTGCAGCCCTGTACCATTGGACATATCACTAGACGAAAGCGTTCTGGCAAGAATCTTCGAGCCTTTACGCAAAAAGTACGAGAAGGGCCCTTTTCACCTCTTTCTCAAGCGTCTAAGTCCGATTGCTGAACAGGTGCTGTCATTTGGGAAAGCCTGTGATGTCATTGCCGGTAGCAGTGGGTCCTTTGCTGTAGGGATTGTATGGGGTGGGATACGCATATTACTATCGGTAAAGCACCTTTCTCCACCAATTTCCTGCCTGAGGCATCTTAGACAATGGCCTAGAAACTGACTCAAGATTTAGGTCTCTCTTCGTACCATGGCCCTGCATCAAAAAGTTCTTCGTCAACTCGAGTCTCTTACTAACTACCTGCCCCTATTTGATCGTTGGACGAAATTGTTCCCTACCAAAGACTATGTGCATCTTGCTAGAAGTTTGAAAAGGACTTGTCTGGAGTTTGTAACGTTCATAGTCGAAGCTATAGTATTCTTTCGGAGGCCGGCATGCAGTGAGTCGTACATAGAGAGGTGACGGAACATCAGCTAACGTTGCTTTCAGTAAATGCGATAAAGGTTTTATTTACCCCCAGTCAAGAAGCTCGGTTTACACAATGTGAGACCAAGATCAAGGACAATACTGAATGGCTGGACCGAGAAATCACCACCGCAGGCCTTGAAGCAGCGAAGAAAAGAGCAGAGGAGGCCGAAAAGCGAGATGAAGAGGCGAAGATGCAGAGTGACAACATCCTGCAATATATCAAGAACATGGTACCCGCAACAGCTAACATGAATGTTACTCTTCCGTTTCGCTTTGTGCAGAATTGTCCGAGAAAGAACGGTTTCTTCGGCAGAGACGAACATCTGTCTAAACTGGATCGCTATCTGGATCCAACTCAAACATGTAGTCCCCGAGAGATGCGAAGCATGGTTTTATATGGGTTAGGGGGGTGCGGAAAATCATCTATTGCAAAAGAGTACATGTATCGTCACTTCGATACCAACGAGTACCAAGTCATCCTTTGGCTTTATGCGGATTCTCCCAGCAAACTAGACACGCAGTTCATCTACATCGCAAGGCATTTGAACCACGATACCAGTGAAAACGAAGCGCGAGATGTTGTTTTACATTGGATCAACAATCTTTGTCAATTAGTATCACTCTTTTGTTTGTGGATAAGAAGTCGCTAACGGACATTAGCAACTGCGTTCCTGATCGTATTCGACAACGCCGACAACCCCTCGATTCTAATGGACTTTTGGCCTGCCTCTACACATGGCTCCATCATCATAACGAGTCGAAACCCTTCCGTGCAAGATTACTTGGCACAACATGCGCTTCCTATCAAGTCATTTACTGATGATGGAGGCTCCAAATTTCTACACTCAATGATACCTAGCAATAGGCCATTATCAGCTGAAGACAAAGAGGCTGTTTTATGGTTAACTCGGTTCTTCGGTGGACTACCACTTGCGCTCCGGCAAGCTGGCGCATACATTACACACATGAATTGCTCACCTTTGCAGTTTAAGAATCTCTATGAGCAATTTCCCGAGTTTATTGATGGCTACAAGGCTCCTGGTGCGTTGAAGCATGAAAAGACTGTTTCCGATGTCTGGGAATTGTCTTCACGCATCTTGTCCGACGACAGCCGCGTCATTCTTGACACAATGTCACTGCTCGACCCAGACTCGATTCCTGCAGAGATTTTCTGTGTAACAAACATATCTCATGTTCATGCAGACATACTGGATAACCCGCTACGTATTGTGGATGCGCGAGGTCATCTCACAAGCCAATCGTTGATCGAACACGACCATCACACCAACAGCTTCAGCATGCATCGTCTAGTGTCAAAAACGACATTCGAAAAGATGCAAAAGGACTCTTCGCGTCTGCGGCGCACGTTGAATTTCTCCATTCATTTAATCCATAGGTTCTCACCAGAGGTAGACCTGTTAATGATCAGAAATCCCAACCATTGGAAGGCGGTAGAAAAGGTACTCAGCCACGTGCGCAGCATATACAGCCGCTGCAAGCACATCATCACCAACGACGATGCAGTGTTGCTCCTGGAAATCATGACCAAGATCCTCAATTACGGCTTTGAATCCGCGCAGTATGGCCTGGGCGATCAAGCTTTTGCCCACATCCAAGAACTACTGCTCAAAATCCATCATCCAGACGACGAGATACTGGCTCTCGTATACTTTGCCCATGGTCGTCTATGTTGCGAAACAAGCCGCCAACTACAAGCTCTGCAAGAGATTGTGCAGTCGTACACTCATCTCAAAAAAGCCGCAGTGCACAAGCCAGATCTCCTCAAGACGACGCTATACATTCGCATTCTGTCCAACCTGGGTATCACACATACAGCCGTCGGGCGCTTCGAGGAAGCAGAAGTGTACCACAAGACCGCCATACAGCACTGCAAGGACCTCGGCATGGACAAGGAATGCAGCATGGGCAATCTCATGCAGAATCTCGCAAACTGCTACCTGTGGGGCGGTAAGCTAACAGAAGCAAAGTACATGCTAGATCAAGCGCAGTTACATCCAAACACGGCTCCTGAAGCAGTCAACTACACGCTCGGCAACTGGATGCTCAAGAACCAGTGCTACGACGAGGCCATGCGGCTACACAAGGACGTCCTGGCCCTTTACGCAAAGCATCTTGGTCAAAACCACCCCGTCACCGCCGACTCGTGGCATAAAGTCGGTACGCTGTTTGCGAATAAGGTGTATTCTGGTTATAATCCCACAGAAGCAGAGTATGTTTTCCCCACTTTTCTTTTAGTCTATGAAGCGCAAGTTACCGCCAACGTAGTCCAACTTGTAATCTTAACATTCAAAAAAAACTAAATAGGCGCTGCTTCCGTCAAACCCTGGATATCTGGCAAGGCCTCGCACAGGCGCGCAATCCAGTCGCTGACTTATTTGTTGCGCGTGCGCAATCGAGTCTGGGCGCTCTTCTCAACACAATGAGCGAGGCTGACAATTCAGAGAGCGAGGAGCTGAAGCGGAAAGCATGGATATTTCTACAAAAGAGATTAGGAGGGCGCCTACTTGAAGGATCGGACTCGGATGCGGCGCTTGAAGGCCTGGTGTTTTACTGGAGTAGGTAGGCATAGTTACCTGTAGATATACAGCATCACAAACCCCACTTCTTTCTTCACTCTTTGTATCATGTTCTTTCACACAATAATCAGCGACAAGAAAGAGAGAAAAAAAATAATCAAAAACATACAACAGCGGGGATTCGCCAGTGGTCACCCACCTGATTACTAGTTCGCCGGTTACCACTCATCAACGGCCCTCCTCACTGAAAGAGTGAACAATCCTACGAACATGCATCCAAACAAGACATGAACTATTCAATACCTTGTACATCACATATGGTAGTGATACTAAAACTACCTATGCACGACAACACCCGCACCATCACCCATACCCCTTATCATGCCCTCGACCACACGCTCCGCAAGTCCCAGATCCGTACAAATATCATCAAAGCAATGCATTCCATCCAGAAACTTGAGTAAAGGCAGGCCGCTCGTGTCACGCACATCGATTATGCAGCTATTGTGCAGGAGCTGATGGTGAGCTTCATCGGTTTTGGGCGCACCAAGATGGTGCGGACTTGACTGTTGTTGCTGTTGTAGGTGCTGAGGCGTGATAGATGCGATACTGGGTTTATGGATGGAGAAGGACGGGTGATGATGGTGGTGATGGTGGATACTAGGCTGAGAAGCGTGATGGATGCGGTCGGTGCCGCGGATGGTGGTGGTGTCCGAGTCGCGGAGGTTGGCGAGAGAAGTGGCTGTGCTTGTTTGTAGGCTGGTCGGAGGTGCGGGTGGGAGAGTAGACGAGGTTGCGATTGCGTATTTGTGCACGCGGTAGAGGAAGCCCTTGATGACGCCAAAGGTGATGAGACGGCGCACGTCGATGCCAGAAAGGAGGTCCAGATTCTCCAATACCCAGTTCTTTAGCGTTAAGCCCTGGCGCAGTGAAGTGTATAGTGTTATCAGGGTTTCATGGCTGGTCTGAATGGCTTTTTCCTCTTCCTCCTCTTTCTTCTGTGCTGCAATGTGGGCATCGAATTCCGAAATCTTGAGCGTAGACCCTACCGCCTCGCTGAGCTGTGATGCAGAAGAAGAGATGGAACTTCGCCCGTCTTGGCTCAGATCTGTAGACTCGCTATCCATCCAGACTGATTTCGCGTTAGGGCCCAGCTTCATCCTCGGTACCCTGACATAGCGCATACATTCGTCCCTGACCTCTGCATCTACAATGAAACCACCAATCTCTGCTGTCGGTGCATAGATAGCCCCAAAGCTGAAGATATCCAGCAATACCAGACATCCATAGTATACCAGATGCTGGATCGCTTTCCGTGTCAACGAGAGATCAGTATCGGCGAGCTGCGCAATGTGTGCTATTGAGTTGATACCGTTGATGTAAGGGAGGATCCGGTTCAGTGTAAGATCCGAAGATATGGGTTGCTGTAGACTTGATAGGGAGATTGTGAGTAATGGGACTTGATGGGCGAGGATAGGTGGCGGAGGAGGCCGTGTAGGAAACAACTTCAGGTTGATCGTGTTGGAGTCGTCTAGCACTTGATCAACACATTGTTCTTCATGGGCACAAATAACCTACCAATTGGTATCATGCATTCGGCATAGTTATTCAGATCCTCCAGCACCATCTCACACAACGCATACACTTTGCTTCCACCACCTACCCCAAATCCACAAACACCATTGTCTAAGCCTGCATCGATAGTACCTCCATCATCGTCCCAGACGCCAACCTCTTCTTTGCTCAGAAATCCACCCTGTTCTTCTAATCCTCTTAGCAGCCGTCCCAGCTTTCGCGCCACTTCCCCATAGCACGCCCAATCGCGTTCATTCTCGCCAATTACAATAGCAAAGTTGAAGATAAATTCATTCCTACTGTATTTACCTTCTCGTATGCAGACTGGATAGCCAACAACGCGGTGGTGATTGACGCAAAAGGTGAGCAGGCGGTCACAGAACTGCTGTGTGGGTATGAGATACTGGGTGACAGAGGAGAAAGGAAACAGTGGTGTAGTCAGGGCGGAGGGTAGGGTAGAGGGTATTATGGCTCCCGGGGGGACTTGGTGGAGTACGCGGTTCCCTTGGAGCGGAGTTAGCGCAGGTCCCCAAAAAAATCTCCAAAGATGCGTACCCTTTTCATGGTGGAAGCGCGTATAGAAGATGGCTTTTATTGCGCGCGTCGGCATTACAGGGTCTAGGCTGCGCTACCTGATGTTACTGGGAACTACATACTGAGTCTAAGGTTGCAGAGTCGCGATGCGGGGAGTTCGCGACGAGCTGGCAGTGGTTCGGCGGTCTGTGCTTCATTAAGCAATGTTCGTGCCAAGACATTTCACCTTTTCGTACTGCGTCCACGAAGTAATTTGGAACAATTACTTATGCAAATGCTGGCCAAATGATGATGGCGTTAAAGCTGAGGCCTTCATGACGTTCGCTCTTATGATACCTGAGCTCTGCTAACTAGAGAAAGGCGCGACCCACAAGGCTGAGGAGCGGTCATTTGTGCCACATGATGCCGTCTATGATTATAAAATCAACCATATTCATCGTTGATCTAGCTCTTTATGTGATCTGTACAAGCGTTTCATTAGCGGACTATCATTAGGTATCTGCTGACCCGTCGATTCCGTTGTGTGTATTCCTCTGCCAAAAGGGACGTCACGTGACGACGCTCAACATATTGGTTTATACACCGTAAAGAAACAGAGGAACCTTTTCCGTCTCGCTTTGTCAAGCGTCAAAATCCAGAAACTCGCAATAAAAATCTCAACATATTTGCTAGACATAGACTTAACTTTAGTCTACCAAACTTGACCCAAGCTATAAGCTTACTACACACGCGTTGGCATTAAAGCTCTACTCGAACCTCGGCCCTTTGTCCTCCCCGCATCCATACCGCATCCTTCAACTATACATAGATTAGATCGACGCAGCAACATAAGCACATAAACATCGCATGCTGAACGCAAAAATAAAAAACATTGACTCAATAAATCTTACAATCTATCATCCTTGACGTAACAAAAATACTCCAACCCAGTTCTATTCTTGCTGTTCCTTTGTTACTACCACTACTCTTAATGTATACCATATCCCTCGCCCAATATGCCCAGGCAGCTCAAACAATCACCTCGACACAAACCCGACATCCAACTCCCTGCCTCCTACAACAACCTTCCCTTCACCCAAATCCGCACCCAGCACCACACAAAAGACGCCTCCATCATCATCCTCACACTCTACCGCCCACAAAACCACAATGCTTTCACCGACACAATGCAAGCGGAGATGGAATCCGCGTATGCCATGTTCAATGTAGACGAGCGTGTAAGATGTATCGTTGTGACGGGGCATGGACGGATCTTTTGTGCGGGCGCAGATCTGGATGATGGGTTTGGGGAAGGTGCAGATGCCGAGGGAGCGGAAGGGGTGGCGGAGCATAGGGATGGGTATGTTTTTTTCATCCCTTCTAATTACTATTCTCCTGAGGCGGCTACGTATCGGGGTGCCGAGTTTTGCTAATCCTATGTGGATAGAGGTGGACGCGTCGCACTTGCTATACATCACTGTCGGAAACCAAGCATAGCTGCGATCCAAGGCTCCGCAGTTGGCGTAGGCATCACCATGACGCTGCCTATGAACATCCGCATTGCAGCGTCGACAGCGAAAATAGGATTTGTTTTTGCGCGTCGCGGTATAATCATGGAGGCTGCTTCTTCGTTTTATCTGCCTAGGTTAATTGGGCACTCCCGTGCGATGCAGGCTGTCACCACAGGCAGCACATATCTGGCTACGCACAAGGTCTGGGATGGCCTTTTTGCAGAAGTATGCGAGAAGCCTGAGCAGGTGTTGCCGAGAGCGCTCGAGCTGGCCGAAGAGGTAGCTGGGAACACAAGTAGTGTCAGTACGTATTTGATGAAGGAACTGATGTATAGGGATCATGGGAGCCCAGAGGGCCAGCATTTATTGGACAGTAGGATCATTTTTGAGTTGTTTGGGTCGCCGTAAGTTTATGCGACATGAAGAATTTGATATTGGCGAGCTAATTGTGAATGCAGGGACAACGTTGAAGGTGTCAAGTCTTTCATGGAGAAGCGACCGGCAAATTTCAGGGCAACAATGGATAAGATGAAGGTGACTGGGTACCCGTGGTGGATACCTGTGGATACATTAGGAAGGCCAAAAGTGGCGCCCACGGGAGGATCAAAGATCTAGTTGCATATCAGAGGATAAAGCAAAGGCACATGCAATACCACATCTTGACTCGCAATTTCATGAGTTCATTGTCTATCGTCCAGCTCGTACCATACCCTCATCTGGTAGTCTGAGACTTGCCTTATTTGCGGAACCCTGGCCAGCACCCTGTGTAGCATCACGCGTCCCGATGACTCGAACGGAGGTATCAGGGATTTTCATTCGTTCCTAGTGTACTTCTTTTCGCGAAGCATGCATAACCGAGGGAAACCCATAACAATCCTTCCCATCCAGACCGCACTCCGTAATAAGAAACACGCTTAGAAGAAAGTGGATGGGCGGTGGGCAGCGAAGACCTTCTTGCCCGCCTTCTTGTTGATGCGGTGGGGCAGCGGGAACTTGAGGTTCTTGGTGAGGAGCTGCTTGATGTATGGTCGGCGGAGGTCATCGGCCTTCTCAACCTCGACAACCTTGAGGATCTAAACGAAGTGTGAGATTGACGTTGTAGATTACGGATCAAGAACATTCATACCTGGACGGACCTGAAGCGCGTTCGGTGACGGGCAGCCATGTCCTGGTAGAGAGCCTCGACGGCGGCGACACGGGACATCTCACGGTACTCCTTGTACATGTTGTGGGTGCCGGAGCGCGAGTCGTACTTGATCCAGATACCGAAGTTCTTGACCTTCTGGGGCTTCTTCTCGTGGATCTGGACGCAGGTTAGCCTCAGTGCGCCGGGCTGTGTATTTGTGTGTGACTGGGGCGTACCTGGTTTACGGAGACGATCTCACCGTTGGCCTTCTTGATCTTGCGGAGCTTGCCAAGGAAGTACCAGAACCGTGACTTGGCGACGACCTCGTTGGGCGCAAAGATGCGCATACGGTAGATCTTTGGCGCAGGGTTGGCCTCAGAAGGCAGATGGCGCCCGATGATCTGGTATTCCTGGAAGCGAGCTGATGTATCGTCAGTACTGCTCCAAAAAAGTTTCGTGGCCTCTATTCCAGCAATTGCAGCAGTCATACGCAGCGTAGGTCGGTCGTGCTAAGGCGATTGAGATGCGGTCGGGGAAATCCAAGTAGGCGCATGCAGGTTCTCAATTTTCATCCAAGGCCATCATCACGGTTGCTTGACGCCTTCAATCCAACAAGCAAATACGAAGAGACCTGTGCAACCTCTCGTCACCTCCCCTATTCATTCGTCATGTTCAATGTGCCGTCACAGGCTTTACGGTGTGTGTCGCGGGTTCGTGCGAAAACTCCATCGGCTGCAATTGCTGGACGAGACGGTGATGCGCAGGAAATCAAAAAAGAGTGCTTACCCATCTGTGATATATTAGCAAGCAGAATGTATGAGAAGAGGCAATATGGACTGACCGTAATTGTGCTGTGGTTAGTACCTTGGGGTGAGAAGTTCAGGTCGTCTATCGCGAATTGTGGCCGGCCTGTCGAATTCGAGGTCGCTTGTGGGCGCTAGCCGAGAAGAGGAGCCACCACGACTTGGCGGCCAGGTGCGAGCTACGCATCGGCGAACCCACTGCCCAAACACCGACACTACCAGCATCCACCATCACCAGAACATCAACAGCTTAGCTTCTGGCACGGGCACAACACGACATGTCTAATGGTTGAGAACACCACCGGAGGCCGCCAATACTGCTGAGACTCTCCAAAAACCCATCTCTAGCTGCAGCAGTCCTAGCCGTAGCCCCAGTTCCAACCCCAACCATGCAAGCCGCACTCGAACCTTTCCATGAGGCATATGCCACAGGATTGGCGCAGCCCGTCGCAGACTTTCTCAGCCCAGTTGCGCCTGCGCATGATCCCGGGCGGCTGTATGAATTCTACCGCGCATCCAACGAAGATAAAATCGAGGGCGATGTTCGCTATGCGCTCAAACACAACAAAAGTGCGCGCATGACCAACAAAGAGAGCGGTGCTTGGGTTGATATTATTGCTGGTTATTGGCGCGCTGTCAGGGAGATTATAAGGGCGGACGAGGCCGCAAATCAGGGCAAGCTCAACGAGCGCCAATTCGTGGCAGTGTATGACGCTTGGAAAGACTTGACCAGCAGCTTTATCAAGCATATATCGGCTGGCCTACTGCCACCGTGGGCCATCTTTACGCTGTATTTCACTGCGAACCATCTTAGGAAGATAGCTATCAAAGCAGACGAACAGTTGGCCAAGTCGAAATCAGCAACTCCCAGCACGGGATTTTCAGACGATATTGTGAGCACTGTTCCTCAGAACCAGAAGCTTGAAGAGGCTGCTCGAGTCTTCAACAGGATATTTGCGCTATGCCTTGGTGATAGGTGTGCCACATCTCCATTGTTGTGTTTGAGTAGTTGTCTTACAATGCGCCAGAAACCCAGACATGTCCGCGTCCCGTAAATGGGGTGTGTACTGCATAGCCAATCTCCAGTTCAAGACATACTTCAAGGTAAGAATCCCTCGACAACTGGTTCCTAGTAACCACTGATCGAAAAATTCACAGTTGAAAGCCATCAGCCTATCCAAGAACGTGGTGCGATCGATCGAAGCGCAATCCGACCTACCTACGTTCGAGCTATACCCACGCGCCCATAGGGTAACATACAAATACTATCTTGGAGTACTCTCATTCCTGCAGGAGGACTATGCCAAGGTATTCCCAAAAGCCAATATAATGGGGGTCCCTCTAACATCTAGTAGGCAGAGAGTAGCTTGCAGCAAGCATGGGAGTCCTGCTATTCGCGGTCACAACATAACAAATCGTAAGTGTGACCATCAATAACATGATGTGTGCCAAAATCTGACTGCTCTAGCCTGATCCTCACGTACTTGATTCCTTGCCGTCTCATCACTCAGCACAAGATTCCGACGACGAGCCTCCTTGCAGAAGCCCCGCATCTACAGCGCACCTTTGGGCCACTCGTATCGTGTATAAAACGCGGAGATCTTACAGGCTTCGATAGGGCCCTTGCGCAGGGTGAACCTGAATTTGTCAAGCAGCGCATATTCCTCACCCTAGAACGAAGTCGCGATATCGCCCTGCGCAATCTTCTCCGAAAAGTATACCTTGCCGCCGGCTTTGACGATCTCAAAGAGGGCCAAACGGAGAAGGACAGAATACGCAAGTCACGCATACCACTAGCGCATTTCGCAGCCGCACTCAGAATGGGGACTGCAGGCGAAGGCAGCGGCCAAGTGGTGGAGGACGATGAGGTGGAGTGCTTATTGGCGAACCAAATCTACAAGGTATGTATCAAGGCAGCGTTTGTACTGATTAAAGTTGGGCTGACAGGTTGCTTAGGGTCTCATGAAAGGCTATATCTCGCGCGACCACGGAATCGTAGTGATGAACAAGAAGGGAGCATTCCCTGGGACAGGAGTCTGATGCCTAAACTCTATGGCCTGCTGCCTTGTGGAGAGTCACCACACCATCTCAACATAATTCTTGGCTTTACGGGAACATGACTGTGGCATATCATTGACACTGTGCATGTGCACAAGGGCATGCGTCTTGAGTTCGTTGCACAGATGAATGGCACATACACAGAACTCCGGCAAGATGATGAGGGTGAAGAGAACTCAAACAGCATACCCAAATTATGGTACTAGCTAAATCCCTCTTAACAATTTCTATTCCTAGTGCAACTATTGACTGCGAAACGCACGGGCCATTTGTAGTGAGCGAATAGTATCTCAACTCTATCCTCCTTCCATCTCTCAAGCAAACATCCCCGCTCAGCCCTCATGAGCTGAGATTAGACTCCACATCCAATTTCCACCTTCATTGTTCTATCGTATTGTCCCTTGCTGATTAACTCGGCTGTCTTAATACTCTTGTGAACAGCCCACGTTCAGTCTCCGTTTTCTGACTGCTTTGAACACACGTGTATTTGTTACTATCACTTTTCGCCAAGTAAGCGAGCATAGGCAGAATAAAGCGACACTTCGGACGGTTAACAGACGCATCACAAGTGGTAGGATAACGTTCAGATATGCTAGCGATTGCTATGTCATCGGCAAACCCCATCAATTTCTCATAATATCAAACAACCATCGTTTAAAAAAAATAAAGAGCTTGGCAAGAATAATCAAAGCCCGAAGAGACTAGGCCGGTGGGAAACAATTTGGTAGTAACCTCCTACGCGAAAGCGGGACAGCTTAACAGAGATAGAAAAAGAAAACAAGTGTCAATAAAAAGGATATTACCTGGTCATAACGTAGAAGCAATCTTTCAAAAACCCAACCCACATGCCTCGGTGCATCAAGCACTCTTCCGCAATTTCTTAGTGTCTGCGCTTTGATCTCATTCTAGCAGCGGCAGATGAGTAAAACGCCAAAGTGAGTAAGTGAGTAAGAAGAAGAAAAAGAATATAGTAGTACAACAGTGGAATACGAACGAAATAGCGAAACGAGATGAAAGAAGAAAAATAGAAAGAGAGTCCAGGAACACCTTGCATAAGCGAGAAACAGTAGGAAAGAATGATGGAGAAGAACCGATACTGGGGAGACGTAGCTGAGGGCTGATCGGGGAAGGGAATATGTACAAGAAGGATAGAAGAAGGGAGATGAAAGGGTCAGTGAGTCGTTGCGCCATGGCAGTCATGCGAGGCAGACCAAAAGATCGATTGCGCAAGGCAGTTGCGATGGCGTTAGTACGCCGGCTTCGCAGACAAATCATCCATATGATTCACCATGGCAACGAACAGATCGAAGAAGAGTTTGCCACCATTTTCCATCTCATTCTGCATGGTGCCACTCCGCTTAAACGTGCGGCGCGCGCGAATAATAAGCGCAAGATAATGCGCACGCAGCTTGGAATCGTTATCAGGCGTATTCGCATACGCATACCTTGCTGAAGTCAAGATAGTCGAGCACTGAATCCCGGACTGCAACCCCTGCTTCTTCAGCGCCAGCTTCTTCAGTTCCTGGAGCCCGTACTTGTCCGCCTGGCAATAAATAATGGTATCTTTCAAGATCGGACCGACAGAAGACTGGATGACGGCTTCATGTGTGTTGTTGGCGCCGGCGCCGCCGTCTTCGAGGTTCCAGCTATTGCGTTTCTTGTCGTACTCGACACGGGGGTAGTAGTCGCCTTTGTAGAGGTACTCGAGGATGGAGGAGAAGACTTCGGGTTCTTCGTCGGGCAGGTCGATGCGCTTGTTGGTTGTTGTTTGAAAGAATTGGCCGGAGCAGAGGGACTGGAACCAGGGGGAGTGGGAGAGGACATCTTCATGGGCGGCGAAGAGACGTTGTTCGCGGCCGACGGATATGGTGACGATTGCGCTGGGGGGGTGTTGTTAGCGAGACTATTGGAGAAGTGAAGTCTTGAATGGGAAAACTCACCTTCCTAGAGATGGAGATGTCGGGCTGGGTTGCGCTGAGGATGTTTGTGCCTGCTGTACTAGTTTCTCTACTCTTCTGGGCGAGTCCTTGAAGGAAGGGTTCTTCTTGGACGACTTTGACTTGCTTGCTCGATGTTTCGAGAAGCTACCCTCCTGGTATCGTGTGCGGGTTGATGATGAGAACATGTTTTATGGATGGCACGGAAGACAAGGCTTTTGATGGGTGGGTGTCGTGGATACTTATAGGTACAGTGGGTAGGCAGCAGATGTGGGAATCTGGACCGGCAAGCCAATGGAAGATGCAGTTCCTCAGGCAGGTGATTAGTTGGGCACAGCAGGCGATAGCAGGCCAAGTAGCGAGCGAATGCAGCCATGTATATATACTCGACTCCTCGCAGGAGGCCACTATCGGACCCTCTGCCGGGGTGAGGTTGAGGTGCGACGCGGATTGGACGCGAAACTGTGACTAACGCGTAGGTACGGTTACACGTTATCACATGCTGCGCCTTTCCTTTTCGGGACTATTAAGAGTCAGCCCTCACCACACGGCTAAGTCTTGGACCGGGGCCAGGTAGCCCTTGGCCCAGGTTGTGAAACAAAGGCGGCACAAAGCGCTGATTGCGCTAGCCTTGCCCTGTCCCCATGCTTCTGCTGCAATGAGCAACTCAAGCGGTAAGAGAGACATCGCTTAGAGCTCGAGGATGCTTACTCCTACACCTACTTGCAACACATCCCTTGATGCTTTTTCCATCCTTTTCTTCCTCCGGTCGCCAATGGGCAGGCCCACAGAGCAGTCGAGTCGGCGAGTCCCTTGTCGCGTCCCTCGCCGAAACCAGCACCCTTTTCATGGCACAGCTCGCGCTATGGCCAGGCTACCCAGGAAACTTTGCGAAAAGCAAACGCAGCCGGTGCCGCGCAGTAGCCACCGTCGGTTCATCGCTCCCACCTACACATACATACCCAGCAAGGAGGCGTCGCTGCTCGTCCTATGCCTAATCCACATGTGCTCTGCCGTTCCCCTGAGGGGCAAAAGTCGCGTCCAAGGCCTGATGGCCTCACTTAACAAGCATGGAATAAGGCACTGATCCGGTTCCGCGCAACGATACAATTCGCCACCAGACAACCCAATGTTAATAGTCATCAAATGGTGCCTAATGTCGCGGCAATATCCCTCGCTGATCGTTTAGCCTTGGAAGAGAGGGGTCGACTTTTGGGGGGAGGGGGGAGCGCGCCCTGGTTTCACGCGCCTGTCCGCCCCTCAACGCGACCGCGACACAAAATCACGTTACCACTTATGTCCCTTTCCGGCTTGGCCCTGGACGCCAGTCTGCAACCCAACCGTTTCGCACCCTTACATAGATGTGCTTTACTTGGAGCACTACGTCCGTCTCAAGGGCGGCGGCCATGATACCTATTTTGATGCCTTTCTGGATCAGTCATGGCATGCTGGATGATGCCATGGTTCTGTCACTTCTGTTGAGACAACATTGATTTTCACTGCAACCGCATCCATTTTAAATACTGGTAGACGCTTCGCTGTAAATCTGCATTCATACATGTACAGAGTAGCTCGGGTAACGGGTCCTCGCGACCTCCGCTCGCCACAGATTTCACACACAGCCTCCGTTGCCATCGGGCTGTCCCTGTGCATTCATCCTTTCTTTGTCCACACATCCTAGCCTTCTTTGGGTGGTGTCTGTTTGCGGCTTTCCACGCTCATCCTATTGGCTCGTCCCTACACCCTCTTCGCTGTGGAAAGTATCTAGCGCCACCTGCTTCGAAATCTGGTAATGGGCTTGCCGAAAGATCCGTTGTTTCCCAGCATTAAATCAACACCGTACCACATACCTATGCTCCCAATCTGCAAAGGGTGCACAAACCTGTTGCACCGTGTCTGAGGCTTGGGTCCTAGCTGTTATCCAGACGATGTAAGAATCATCTTCTACTGAGACACTTGCTGTCCGATGAAGGAGGACGGCTTGGACTAATGGTTCTTTATGCCGAGATTTCTTGCCAGGGAGTTAGGCTATTCAAGCTGCGGCAAGAGTTGCGTGATTCCAATATCACTACCTCTCCACTGAAAAAGAACCGAACCCTTTCTTGGCATGTTTTCTTACCTTAATTCAATACGATTCTCACTTCTTAGAAGATGATTTGTGAATAGCTTGATGCGGCATTGTTGTTCTGCTGGCACCTCCCACTAGGCACCCTTCGGCCATATGCGAGTTTCATCAATCCCCCCAGCGGCGCACACTTCTTACAAGCAGCCTGTCTCATTCCATGTAAGAAGATCGCCGGGCATCTTGCTACTCTCCATGTCATATGTGCTTTTGACATTCATATACTCCGATAGCCTTGAAGCAGGTTTTACTAGACAGCCGACAATCTTTACAGCTTCGATGTATCAAGTTTTGATGAATCATGGTCTTCTAAATTCTAATCCAAATTATAATAGCCTTGGGTAATCTGTCCCACTGTCAGAGCCCACTGTTCGGTATCAATCGCCTGATGTTTGTGATTTTGTAATTTCGTTCGGAAACGCACGACAACATTCACAATATTTGTCCTAGAAACCTTACATACAGTATACATATATAGAGCACTAGCTGGTTGAGTCGTTAAACTTACAAAGTTGTAATTAAATATATAACGCTTTGCGATGCATGCGCGATAGCTCAACAATCGATTTATAATAACGACTTGACCAGGCATTCAACTGCAACGATAGCCTTAGTTTTCTGTAGAACACGTCTTCACCTAGTCAAGCACACTCATAGTCTACACAATGCTGATCACGTCAGATCAATATTACCGGTTTTTTTTAAAGAGCTGGCAAGCATAGCATACCCAGTGTCGAGCATTTAGCACATACACAGACGACTCTATACACTTTTGATGCAAGAAAACTACACCGAGTTTTCCACTGCAACACAACATCTGTCAAGAGTAACACTAAGGCGCAGTTGTTGCCAGTATATATTAGGGGTAAGGAACACTGCACAAAAAGTTTGAGAAAACGCAGTCTTTTAATTACGAGAAAGGGTTGTTATCGCTCTTCAATAAATGACCGGGGCTCTACCAATTCTCAAAACCCTCATAGCATCACCGTGTCTGTCCCTGGGTGCTTCTGCCTCCCCAATCAACGAGACACAAGCTGTCGCAGCCGGCCTCTATGGAAATCTAGAAGCAATTTCTCCAAATTGCCTACAAAAGTGCTCGACGGCACCTTTTCCGATGACATAAACCAGCCATCAACATGCAATAGAGACACTGTCGCTGTGCGAAAAGAATAGCAATAACCCCCTTTCTCAACACTCCACTTACCTATACGAACCCATACCAGTAGCGATTTCACCAAAGACGAGCAAACATCCCATATCAACGCCGTATAATACCTCAACGCACCCTTCCAACCCCCCATCACCAGACTAATACCCTGGCGCAAAATCCCGTTATGGTAAACCTATCGTTTCTCGACATGGTTCGTTTCCCCTACTTAACTACATCTAATCCGCCGAACACCACGCGCGTACTTCGCTTAGCCCGGCTCAAATACCACTAGGCGGCCTGCATAACCAACGGGCCCCTTTGCGCATCCAACCCTTGACCTCAGCCCCGTACCATGTTCTGTATATCCTACCCTGGATATCCTACACAACCTACATATAGACGCCCGAGTATAAGCAGAAGACGAGTATTGTTGCATCCGAGGGCATGAACCAGCTTACCAGTAAGGAGGTTGTTTTCTAAAAACTGCCGGACCGTTGTGTTATCCGTATGTGTAGAAAGCACGCGTGATGGTAAGTAATTTCTCCTGGCCGGGGCAATCGTGAGTAATGTAAACGAGTGATAAACTTGCAGATACAAGAAAGAACAAGACAGCAGATGCACTTCAAACGCTAGTTTCATTACTTTAATTCTACTACCCTTCCCCAACAAGTCCATGATGAACGCTTTCCTACTCCCAAGTTCCTTATGCAAGTTGAAAAACAAACAAACCAAAGGTGCGTCTTTCGTTCTGAACGGGTAATATAAGCTACTCGTACAGTGTGGTATCAAATCCTCAGGGCCGTCCTACCCAAAACACTCGCTTCGTCACATGAGATTCAAGCGGTGACTTCGCCTTCGGCAAACGCTCTTCCAATCTCCCGTGCTACACCGACTCGCAACACGGCGATGATGTCGTCGCTCTTTGCGCCCTGAGGGAAGCCTTTGCGCCAGTCCCAGCCACGCTTGCTGTCGTCGACATGGCCGCCCTTGACCAGCACTGTGGAGCCTTCGGCGCTCTGGCCGTCTGCGAAACCAAAGTCTGCTGAGCCGATGAACGAGTACTGGCTCGAAGCAGTGGTCACGTTAGACGTAGACTTGGTGAGAAAATTGTGTGGGTTCGGTATTTGTGGCGAAGAGTTAGCGTCGTGTGCGGATAGCAGGGTAGTATTCAACACCTCCTCGCACTGCGCTCGGATCATACTGGGGGCAGTATCCAAGTCCTCGACAGCAGCGAGAAGATCGTAGAGATTGCGAAGAGTCAGAGTGCGTTTGGGCTGGTTCACGAAAATGAGCGCCTCGCCTAGTAGGGGTAGCAAGACATCGACGGGGACCACAGTCTCAATCTCTGGATCGTACAGTCCTCCCCGGATGCTCGACGCTGCACTGGCGATGATGACCATGAGTGAGTTGGCAGCAGCCCGTTTCCGAGCCATGCGTCGGTGTGCTGGTTTCTGGCCATTCTTCAAAAGTACCTCTTCATCTCGCAGGTCATAGTACTTGCGGATCGTCGCGTAACCACTGAGATGGTTGGAGAGCAATGATGCGGCTTCAGAGTCTGTGTTGGCGAGCTTGGTCAGAGCTTGCTTGGGAGAGGTGATTAGCGAGCTGAGGGATTCGTCCAGTTCGTCCAGTGGAGGATATGCCATTGATTTGACCAGGCAGTGGGCAACTAGCACACGAAGGACTTCTTGGATTCTCGATGCATCGTGAGCACGGGCGTAGTAGAGGAGAGTGTCACCGTAGTTCTTGGTATTTGTGCGGAGATGGTCGGCATATTTCTATCATGGTCAGCATCAACAAGAAAGGATCCAAAGTGATGACGTACCTGAGCAATGGTGACTGCATGCTGCGAAAGACCCAGGTTATAACACAGCTGAGTGATCTTGTCCACTCGACTTGACGACTCAAGAGGTAGGTCATTGAGTATCCGCTCGATACGCTCATTCGCCGCTATAGTATCATCCAGTCTTCCTAGGACCTGCACAGCCAGCTCCCATCCTTCTTTAGACTCTTGGCCTTCTTTGCCTGTAATTTGTCCCTTGGATGCCAACAGGTCCGAGTAGGTAAAGAGCAAGTCGTCCTTTGTCACACCCTTTGGCTGCTGTTGTTCGGTATAGCTCAGAACCATCAAGTCGTCCTGATCAAATTGATCCAACAAGCCCTTTGCACCCTTGAACCACTCGCCCGCGCTGGCAATCTCGGCCACTGCGGAGGCGATCGTGAGAGACCAGCCCTGGAGAATCTGGAGCGCGCCTTCTGCGTTGTCGTCTAGTACGCATGCTAGACCCACCTCGAAGCGGTCTACAGAGTTGATGCTGAAATCCTCGTCGCTGTTTTGTATGACTGCTGCAAGCGCAGCAGAAAGGCGTTGAGAGTAGGCTTTGACCGGCGTCACGTCGACAGGACGAACCCGTTGCGACCGCATCAGGGAACGACGGCTAGCTGCCAGGCTGCCTTGCGCAAGGTCCTCCTCTTCTCCGTTCCACCAGATGGTCAGACCAACGGTCGCTTCAATCCAATCCGCCGACAAGGTAAGAATCTCCTCCTCATTGCCGAGCAAGAGCTGATACATCCTTTCCAGATTCTCATAGACAGACCACGGCACTTTGCTTTCTGCTTTCCGGCTCGCTACGCTAAGTTGGAAGCTTGCTTGACTCTGTGAAATGCCAAAGTGGGCCGCTTGGAAGGGCTGTGATATAGAGTGACGGCTCACACTTTCGCCTTCGGCAAAGTCCTCCAAGCCAACAGAGGTTTGCTGAACGCGCTGACGGAAAATGGTCCAATCATGTCCTTTGATGTCCCAATCTTCTGATGCGATAGCAGGACACTCACGTAAAAGGTCAATTGCTTGACGAAGTGCGTGGTTTGCATATTGTAGATGCGTCCCGGTGTATCCAGCGCGTCCCAGCCCGTCATGGTCGGCTGTTTCGGCATGTTCAAGCTGCGCGCCCTGGAGCAGCTGTAAAGTTTGTGCGAATCTTCCTCGGGCAATGGTAACATGTACAACCTCCCAGAAAGAAGGATGCCTGGAATATCCGCCAGTCTGTTTCAACACCTCAGTCACCTCAGAGCCGCCATCGAATGTGCTATTCAGCCAGTCGAGCAAGGCCTTCGGGATTGGCGTGTATTGTTTCGATTCAGATCGCGCTGGTACCAAGGACAAGGCAGAGGTTCGCTGGTCTAGTCCAACTTGGGGAGGGTGGTGTAGAGTTAGCAAAAGAGCTGCCAGTTGTGTGGTCTGCGACAGCTCCATTACACTTTCTGGTCGGCTTGAGGATGTGTTGGTTCGGGAGGTCGACTTGGACGCGGCTCGCCATGCTGCTATCAACTCGTGAGCGACAGAGCCAACCACCTCGGTCCTCTTCTCTGGCGAGTCCGACTGCACCGATTCATACACCTTCTCGACCAACAACTCCGTGTCGAGTATCAGATGGTCGGGTTCGCGAAGACGCGGTCGACCGGCGTCCGACGTAAGGCCCTTTGCAAGCGCAAGAAGGTCGAACTGAGTTTGCTTTGCGCCTGGTCGAACCAAGGTAGGGGCCGGCTCCACGTCGTTTGCGCTCGTCCTTGACACTGTCGACTGGGTGAATCTGTTCTGTGTCTTGTTGCGCCGTTGTGGCGAGTAGTGCTCTTCTTCCTCTTCGGAACCCTCTTCCTCGTCCATTTCGTCGTCGTACTCTTCTTCATCCTCATCGGTGTAGTCGTTGTCGTCGTTTGTGCTCTGAGCATGTCTGTTTGGCGCGCCATTGACTGGGCGAAACTGGCTCGAGTTGGTGGGACGTCCTCGCTGGACATGGGGTCGGCCTACAGTCGAGGTGCCCATTGAGCCCGATCCAACGCCCTCGAGCAGATCATGCTTGGGCGGTGAGCTTCCAAACAATGCAGTGGCGCCGAAATCGTAGTGGTTGGGGTTAAAGGCTGGTCGCGACGATCCAAACAAGCCGTTGTTCATGCCGGGCGGAGGGCCAGCTGGCGTTGTCGATGGAGGAGGCTCGGGGTAGCTATCGTAGTCGCGGCCGGGCGTGGAAGGTGGAGTGGGAGATGGGACACGAAACATTGCAGTTGCTGGTGTGCTGCTCTGCGGCCCCAGGCGTCGGACAGGCTAGTAGGGCAGTGGACCGACCTAGTAGTCTGCGAGCAACAATGCGACTAGCACTTTGGGCGCGGTAATTTCAGTATCACGGAATTCGCAGCATGTGCGCGCCAGCGGGCCGCAACGAGTGAAGTGGAGATATACGTTTGTCCCTTGTCCAGCCCGTGGTCGCGGTCGCAACATAAACTTTGGTGAGCTTCGGAGCGACGCGCCTAATCCGGCCCGGTCTTGGCGCGTTGCCAGCCCGGAGCCCGGCAGCACTGTTTCTCCGCCGAGGTCTGCTGAGCCCGCATCAGACGACGGAAGCAGCAAGCAGGCCGACAACTTATGGCCACGTGCAACTGATTCACGGCGCATGTATGCCTAAACCCTATCGGGACGGGCCTCTACCTCATCGTGGTTTTCGGTTTGTTCCTGGCTCCGCTCTAGGTAGTGGCTATTGCCCAGGACCCAGCCTCCCCAACGAATCAGGCGACGTGCATGCTCCCTCCTAGTGGTGTGCAGCAGCCGTCTTGGAATCCCCCTCGACGACCCGCTGCATCTGGTAAATCAATGTCTCATGACGGCACCTAAGAGTTTGTCCGAGTCGTGGGGCGCAGGGATCAGTCACCTGCGAGGGACTGCCCAGGGCATTATTAAACATAACTACCCGATCCTACAGCAGCGCCACAACCTGCATCGGCTGACGTACCGCGCAACTGAAAAACGGTCGTCGCCTGCTGGTCTACCACGTATTCCCGACGCTTCCGCCTCTTGACCTCCTTCTTTGCTTTTCCCTGAACCATCCATCACGCTTCCATGCTTTGCATCCATGTGTAGTCACACTCAAA
Source organism: Bipolaris cookei (assembly GCA_002286855.1). Lineage (NCBI taxonomy): Eukaryota > Fungi > Ascomycota > Dothideomycetes > Pleosporales > Pleosporaceae > Bipolaris > Bipolaris cookei. The sequence goes on along the minus strand of NRSV01000006.1, from coordinate 784,706 downwards.
CCCACCTCTAGCACCCGGCCAGCCTGTGACGTAGTCAGCCTGCCAACATGGCCCTATGGTCCAAGACGAAAACCCAGTCCAAAGCTGGCTTCGACAAGGTCTACAACTGGGTCGACAAACTCGGTGCCCCCGTCAACCGCCTGTCCAACAGAGTCGGCTCCGAGGCATTCTGGCCCACAACACTCGACATTGAGTCGGACAAGGCCGCGCGCATCCTCAAGAGTTTCTGCAGTATGTCACCGCTACATGTCCACCCGCACCCACTGACCCCGTTACAGAGGATGGCTTTTACGAGGAAGAAGACCGGCCCGCCACCGCCAATGTGCCTCAAGGGAAGCAGAGAGTGCTTAAGAAGATCCCGTCCAAGGTCATACAAAATGCAAAAGGTCTCTGCATCTTCACAACCATGCGAACAGGCTTTTGGGTCTCTGGATCCGGTGGAGCCGGTATACTTGTTGCGCGAAAAGAGGACGGCACATGGTCACCGCCCTCGGGCATCATGATGCATACAGTCGGTGTAGGCTTTCTCGTGGGCGTAGACATCTACGACTGTGTCATTGTCATCAATTCAGAAAAGGCACTGGAGGCTTTTCAGACGGTGAGATGCACCTTGGGCGGAGAAATCAGCGCCGTCGCAGGTCCAGCTGGCGTCGGAGCCATACTGGATACCGAGATTCACAAGCGCCAGTCGCCCCTCTTCACCTACATCAAGTCACGAGGATTCTATGCGGGCCTTCAACTAGACGGAACCATTGTCATCGAACGCACAGACGAGAATGAGCGTTTCTACGGCGAGCGCATAGGGGTGAAGGACATACTGGCTGGAAAAGTGCGGCACGTACCCCAAGAGACAAGAAGACTTCTGGAGACACTCAAATCAGCTCAAGGCGATACCGACGTCGATGAGTCTTTGATCCCAGACGAAGCTCCGCCGGGTGACTTTGAGATCACAGGCCCTGAAGAGAAGACCTTTGGCATCCCGGACGCTGTTGATCCCGATCCATTCGGTGTGCTTGCGTTACAAGAGGCCGGTCTGGAGATTAGGGAAGCAGGAACACACAGCAGGCCATCAAGCGAGCAATTCGAATTCAAGCCCAGCCTGACGAGTCCTATTTACAGCACATTCAGAAACTCTACGTATCGTAGGAGTACGGACCGGTCGAGCTTGGCCGGGAGCCGACCGTCGAGCTGGCGAATGAGTAACATCAGCAGCGTATTCGAGCCTCGGGCACCAACGATCGATATGAGCACCCAGACCGACGATCTGCCACCACCTCCTCCGACCATCAAGAAGCCAGCCCCGAAACTACCACCACGAACAAGCGTCGCACCCACACCTGCTATTCCCACGATAGAAATACCCGAGACAACGATCGAACAACCCACCCCGCCACGACCAAAGAGCGCCGAAAAGAAGCTCGAAGAGGTTACTCCTACAGCTCTTGAACCACAGCCACAATCAGGCAAGGCTGTTGATGATAAATCGAGCGGCTTTCCCCGGAAGGAAGTATCACATGATAATATAGATCTTGAAAATGATGACGAGGACGAGGACGAGGACGATGATTTCGAAGAGGAGCCAGTTGTTCACGAGATCCATCAGGCAGCGGCCCCGCAGGCAATTCGTGCACGCGTCGTCCAAGTGGCGAAGCCCGTTGCCCCAGCCCTGCCTGCCAGGAATCCCTTCCGCAACCGTATGTCGACCAACTCGGATGGATCACTGAACACAACGCAAGACACATCAGCCATGCCTTCTCCAACTGTTCTAAAGCATAGCCCAGACTCAACTCCTTCCCTCATGCGTGGAGACTCGACTTCATCTTTGTCTTCTGTAGAGGACAGCAGGCTCGAACAGATTGGCAACAAACTCAAGCCTAAATACTCCCACGAGCCGTTGCCAGAACATGACAAGACAGACAATGCAGCTCTCCATTCGCCCCCAGACTCTCCTATTAAGAGCATTCCGGGTGGCTTCAACTAAGGCAGTCACGTTCCTATGGTTATAAGGCTTGGTCATGATATGTACATGCCGCTCTTTGATTTTTTTTGACTTTCAGCTGCATAGCGGCATTGTTACCTATACCCGAATTACATCACTGTAGAGGCTTGGCTTGACGGTGTCTATTGCATGCTCCTGCCCATGCCATCTCAGCTCGACAGTCACGCACTTGACGACTGTTGCCTGCTTGTGCGGTTAGAGTGAATCGTGGTGCCAGTTTGGAATCTGCACTCGCTCTTCATGCTGGGTGTATTACTACTTTCTGCCTTTTACGCCTCATGGCTTTATTGATATCCACATTTTTCTGTTACGGTTCGCTCGCATAGAGCGTTTCGTTATGAAATCTGTAATTCTTAGCCTAGCAAAGAAATAGATTACTATTAATTTTCTCAGCAATTGGTACACGTGCATTGCTATTATTTGTCGTGCTATTGACATGAATACGTTTGCCTGCAAAGTGAGTAGTCGGCCTTGCAGCGCTGGTGACGAAGTCAGAAGCGTCCGTGCCAACCCTACCAAAATTTCGTGAGCGCAGAAGGTCCACCAGCACGAACTCTACCACTTCGAGCACATACATGTGAACACCTCTACCACACAATCGCAGAATCTCTTGCGCATTGCCAACTCAGCGCTTTAATCAGCATCGCCTGCGCCTGCGCTCAAGCCAAAAATACCCAATTCCCACCACCACCCACAAACCTCCCATCCATCCCTTCACCACCAGCGCAAACCCATCATGTCGCCCACCGGGCCCCAACCCACCAAAACTCCCAAACCGCCCCTGAAAACTGTCGCAGACTTCACCGTCCTCCGCCTCACCCTCCCCCCGCTCCCTGGGCTCCCTGACCACTGCACCACCGCACGCCACTACATGTACATCAAACCGCACACCCCAGCGGTCCCGACCCCCTCCTCAGACCGCAGCCTCTTCATCGCCAACCTCCCCATTGACGCTTCGGAATCTAACCTCCGTGCTTTATTCTCCGAGCACCTCGGCGGCTCAATGGTTGAGCGCGTAGACTTTGACGCTTCTGTTCCCGCAGAGCCAATGCACAAGCGATGGAAAAGCGAGGCCAACGATGCTACTGGTGGGGGGTTGCGGAGTAAGAAGAGGAAGAGGGGGGATGATAAGGAGATGGTGGCGGAGGGTGTGGTTGAGGATGCGGAGAGCGCGTTACCGCCGCTTTGGAGTGGTGGGGTGCGGAGGAGTGGGAGTGCGGCGGTTGTGGTGTTTGTGGATGGGAAGAGTGCGAGGGGCGCGATGAGGGGGGTGCAGAAGGTGGTTAAGGAGGGGGCCGAGGTGGTGTGGAGGGGAGAGGAGGAAGGGGTGGGGGTTGAACGTAAGTGCTATATTTCCATATTTGTCTATTTTGTATTTCGAGAGATGGGTGGTTGTTTATGTGAAGAGAGAGAGAGAGAGAGAGAGAGAGCTAATGGAAAAAATAGGTTACAAATCCCATAACAACCTCATGTACCCACCGCCATCTCTCCTGCAATCTAGCTTAAATGCTTACCTTACGCAATTCAACGCCCTGGAAACGATGCGTAATCGGCTCCGCAAAACGGCGCGTTCCGTACCTGACGAAGATGGTTTCGTGGCTGTTGTCCGTGGCGGGCGTGTTGGGCCTGCAAGGCTGGAAGAGGCGGAGAAGAAGAAGGCCGAGTTGGATGAGCGCAAGAGGAATCATCGGGCTACGGATGATTTTTACCGGTTCCAGAACCGTGAGAGGAGGAAGAAGGCGGAGGGTGAGTTGAAGAAGCGGTTTGAGGAAGATCGGAAGAGGGTGGAGGATATGAGGGAGAGGAGAGGGAGGGTTAGACCTGAGGCGTGATGGGGGGAAGTCAAGGGTGCGAATTTAAAGCATAATCACTTTGGCGTTCAAGGAATCGTGGAAAAGCGATGATGGGATTGAAAAAAAACTTGGAATATCGAATACAAAAAGGAAACTATGAAAGAATCGAATCGGGTTGATGCCGACACAAACTACAAACTTGATCGTGAAACTTCGTGATGAAATAAACCCCTCGGACTACATCAATACAGTCGCTTGGACAGCATTGCCAAACACCTCTCCACTTCCTTCACCTCCTATCTCAGCATTTGCATTCGCATTTGCTTCCGCCACCTCACCATTTCCATTCTCACTCCTACATATACCCATAGTACTACTTCCACTACTACAACACATACACCCACTCTCATCAAACGGCGGTATCTCTGCATGACTCTCACACCCACCCAGCGTTGCCAGCACCGCATTCGCATCTCGAGCCGCATCATCGCCTTGCTTCTTAACCCACTGGCAGTCGCGCAAACGACTGGCACTCGGGAGTGGCGGACGCGGCTCGGCGGGCTTCTGATGCGGAATCGTGTTTGCATTGTGTGCATCGTCGAATTCCATGGCAAAGAGTTTTGCACTAGGAAATGCATTGCTTGCTTGTGCACACGTTTCTTCGGTATCATCGCTATATTGTGTGTGGACCTTTTCCCAGAGGAGCGCGGGTAGACCGCGAGGAAAGGTCTCGGAGGCTTTGAGCGTGTTGCATTCCCAGTATGATTGTTCGCCCAAGTGCAGGAAGCGGCGACTCAGGAGACGGTCTTGGAGCGCCCAGGCCCGAGTATCCCAGCCCAGGTTGGGGGCTGTGAGTATAGAAGAGGGCAGTAAAGCGGAGGCCGGGAGACGAGTCGCGATTGTGGTCCTATTCTTGATGGGAGAAATCCTCGAGACAACATCTTCGGTCGCATTTTCAACATCCTTGCTTGTGCTGGCATTTGCGAGCTGGTCAAGGACAACGGTGAGAATCGCGTTGCGGAATATTGAAGACATGTTTGTGCACTCTTGTTCCTTTTCTTGCTCTGAATCCTGGAGCACGCAGAGTGAATCCAGCCAGCAGTATCGGAAGCCGAGACGTTGCACTTCGGAGATCGCATTCCTTATTGCACTAGGCAGTGCTTTCAGTACAAGTTCGGATTGCATCTTTGACCGTGAATCGCTTGAGAGTATAGGTTCGGCATTACTCCAGACGTGGCTGAGTGCAACATATTGAATATGTTGCACCTGTTTCTCGAGAGACTCGCTTTCAACGACGCGAACGTAGTTGCTAGCCTGGCCTTCCGGAAGGATATCAATCAGGCGTCTAGGGAGATCGGTGGAGTAACCCGAAGACAAGTGGCGACAGGCACCGTGGGTGCACAAACAATTATCCAGCCAGGTCTTTGCAATAGGGACACTGACAGAACAGTCGTTCGCATCCTTGTCATGCAGATGAGGCTGGGCATTGCGATCAATGCGATGGTGTTTCCCAAATCTCTCTACCTCTAGCAGCTCCTCATGCGGACCAGGGAACGTCATCTTATCGTTCGGCCAGTTGAGACAGCACGGTGCAGGAGTAAAGATCATTGTGAGCGATGCCGCATCTGGCCGCTCATCAGGCTGAGCACTCAACATAGCTTGGAGCGCGCGTACAAGGAGCAGTTCAGTCGGGCTCCTTGCTGAGTCAAAGAATATAGAGAGCTTCTTCTGTACGCCTGGTACATCTTGCCAGTAATATGTTCCTGTACGACCGTTGTATTCCTTGCTAAAGGCTGACCATTCCGGATTGTGTTGACTCAATGGAACAGATGCCATTTCTGCAAAGACACATCCCAGACTCCAAATATCAGCAGCCTGCTTGCGAGTGAAGCCTTCGACGACCTCAGGTGCGATGTATTGGCGTGTCCAGGGTCGCGATTGATCGTCGGAAACTTCCTCCGCAGAACTGACACCAAAGTCGGAAAGGATTACGTGCGGGAACTCTTGATCGCCATCGACAATGAGAATGTTCTGGGGTTTGATGTCCATATGCTTAACAACAGGTCGCTGCTCGTGGAGGTACCTGACAGAGGAAGCGAGACAACCAAACATCTTCATAACAGTCTCGAACAGATCGGCAGGTCGTTGTAACGCTGATCGATCAAGCCAGACTGCCAATGTTGTCTCTGCAACAGGTGAAAGCAGTATCGACATCTTGTCGCCCTTTGAGTAGGCTCCAAGGAAGCGAATAATGTGCGGGTGACGTAGCTTTTGAAGGACATTGACTTCTTTTTTGAGTTCCTCAAGCGCCGTCTGGTTACGATTCTTGAGTGTCTTCCTTCCAATACGCAGGCCCGTTTGTTGATGCTTGACTTCATCGACTGTGCTAAAGCCACCCGCGCCTAGGAGCTTGATACTGTGGAAGGCACGTGAGAACTTTGGCATCTGTGGCGTAGATTGTCGGCTCGATAATTGATCTGTTGCATCGCTACATTGAGAGCGTGCTGTTACTGTTGCATCTGGCAATGGCTCAGAAGATGGAGTTTCTTCCCTCGTCGACAATTCCTCCAGTGATGCTCCTAATTGGCTCCAAGAAGGTACGAGAGTCGAAATCAGCGTTTCAATCTCGGTACTAGCGGCGGCATCGGTTCCAAACGTATGTTCCAAGCCACGCTTGTCAGCTCGTTCGTCCTGCGACGACCCATCTTCGCTAATTATGGGCTGGGCGAAAGCATCTCCGGCCAGAGCAGCTTCGTAGTCTCCCTTTGTCGGAATGTGCCTGTCGAGTGGATGCTGTGACTTGTACGACTCGTCTTGTGGGGCCGTGTCATCGCGATCAATTGAGATTGATGACAGAGAGATGTTCGGCGAAAGTGTAGTGGGTCTGGTAGGTTTGACCGCACAATACCGCTGGCTCTCACCAAGTTGTGAGAGCTGGAAGTGGAAGAAACCGCCTTGAGGTGGTTGCCCTGAAGAGCCGCCACTGCTACCCTGGTCACCAGAAGGTTTGGAGTTGTTGCCGGGTGGATAGAAGGGTGGTGGTTGGAAGGAAGGGCTGCCATCGAAATCGTCTCCACTTGGTCGGTCGTCGTTGTCATCGTCGGTGGAATCGTCGGCACCATTGTTGTCATCGTCATCGCGCCAGTCAAGCATGCACTTGCCCTGCTTGAAGTGGTCTGCAATATGGTCAATTCGCTCCTGTCTCGACGAGAATCGGTGGCGACAGAATCCGCACTTTCGTGGGAACTCTGTCTCCGAGTATACTACGCTCGCCTCTTCGTATTGATCAGGGTCAACGTTGGCGTGTATATTTCGGAAGTGTTGCACGAAATGGTACTTCCTATAGCATGGCTTGACATTCTCCACGCCTTCACTGATGCATAGGCTGCATACCCATGACTTGCATGGATAGCCCTCTTCCTCCTTTCTCTTCCAGTCGTTCTTTCGGCCATACCGCTTGCCACACTTCCGAGTGCACTGATAGATCTTCCTGGGGTCTCGAGCAAGCAACTCTAGGTCGTCGGTAGGTGTACAGCGCTTTTTGCAGCTTCTGGTAGTGGTGACTGGCTGGACGGTAGTTGAGACAACGTTGTCCTGGCTGTATGAAATTTCTGGGGTAGTGATGTTCTCCAGCAGTAGTGGTTGTGATGGCGAGGCCTGCAGAAGCTCCGTCTGGTAAGTGTGGTGATCCCAGAACGAGTCTTGCTGCTGGATATGTGCGGTTTGAGACTTGTAAGCGGAGTCACTTGGGCCTCCCTTGCCCATCCCCTGCTTCAAGAGCTGGCCAAACCAGCTCCGGATCGCATCTGCCGACTCACCAGTGAGTTGGCTTAATGAATCGATGTGTCGGTCACTCAAGGACTGTTAGCAAATCAAGGTGAGGCGCCTAAGACTTGGGGTGCATACCCAGGGAGCACGTTGAATTTGGTGAACCATGTTGCGCAGACATCAGCCGCTTCATCCGACAGACCTTCCACTGTGGTAGTTGAAGGAGTGGCCTCCAGGCCCCAGCTAGAGGTGGTTGTTGTGGCGGGTGGTGTGGGGAATAGAGGAAAGTCATAACTTGCTTGACGCTTGGATTGGGGGAAGTCATCAGCTTCGAGCTGCAAGGGGCGCTTTCCGTAAGTATTAAGCTGTGTGGGCATTGAGCCAAGAAACTGTGATGCTGGAGTTTGTGGGTAGTAGCTTGCAGCAGATGGGATGTTCATTTCGAAGGCGCCCTGTTGGGGCGTGCCTAATGTGATGGGATCCATGAAGGATGAGGTAGTAGTGTCGATGCCCTCGTCAGCAAAGAAGAAGCCAGAAGTGTTATCCGCTGGCTTGAACAATGTCTCGGACGCGGCCGCGAACATGTTGCTGAAATCCATGTTGGAATCAAAGGCGAATCCTGCGCCCTGATGATCCATGTCGTTGATGCTGTTTTCTAGATGGTCTGTGTCAAGAGGGCGGCGTCGGTAGAAAAGGCGCCTTTACTGCGTCGTGGTCGACGTTTGATAATCACGGGCTCCAATGGTGTGAGCAGAAAATGGCGGAAGAAAGCGTGTTCAGAAGCCTCAGGCGTGGTGTTTGGTATTTTAGTTCAAAGGGCGCTGCGCCTACAAACTGATTGCGTTTCGCGTTTAGAGTCATCCATGCAGCCCTTGCCGGCGCTGAAGGGCTGAGAGTTGATCAACCGTCCGAGGTTCAGGCCACCGGTGAGAAGAATAGCGAGGAATTGCCGCCGGCCGCTTGTAAATTACGGTTGTGCCAAGAGAGTGGTTCGCGATGCAACGAAGGATGCATAATGTATTGAATGACGTACGAGCTAGCTATTAGATATGCACCTCCCGCATCCTGCGCATTCAATCTAGTTGCACACTAGTCTGCGGGGAGAGGGGGGGAATACTCTTGCACAATCAGATGGCTGAGGGTGAATACAAAGAAAGCCGTGGGTGGGTCAAGATGAGCGCTAAACCGCTGTATCGCCCTTTCCTCAGCACAAGGGCGCAGCCCGCATAAAAGAGGCTAGCGCGGGCAGTGCCGCCAATCGAGCGTGGGGCTTGTGGGTTGTGGCTCAGCAGCGCAGCCTCCGCCTCCACGAGAGAAATGTGACATTGACGAGCTGCGTAAGTTTCAAGTTTCCTTCTACCCCGCACCAAGCCTACATGTTCAATATGCTCGAGACCTGACAGAGACCTGACACAATAGCCTGTGTCGAATCGCGTCGGCCCACCTTCTCCCTATACTAATACTTCGTCATGTGCACCCTATATACGCAGAAATGTAGTTTCAACGTCAAGAGACAACCACATGGCGTGACTGAGCAGAGTGAGGCTCTAAGATCCTGCAGAAAAGCAGTATGCACCAGAAGTAATGCCTTTCCACCCACCAACAGATGATAGTAACAACAAAAAGTAGAGTATTAACGCTTTGCACAGTTGGTATCATTAACATTAATCAACTAAATCATCAGAGCAGGCTGTTCCAAATCTTCTCCCTGCCTTTAGTACGCAACCATGGCGTTCAGTCCCGCAGTCTCGCGCTCAAAGTTCTTGTGCTGCGAAATCGCATACATGTACGCGCTAGTAAAGTCCTTGGCCTCCTTCACCATGTTGACCGCCTCCTTGAAGCTCTCAGGTTGCACTGCCGTAGCCGTAACTACTCCGTAGCTGTTGACGACATCACCCGAGGCTGAGAATTCCATACCAGGTAGATCCACAGCCTGTTTGATGAAAGAAACCGCTTCGCCAGTACCACCAATGGCCTTGAGGTGACCAAATGCCTCGCGCACCCAGTGTACCGCACGCCCGTTCTTGCTGAGTGTCTCAATCGACTTGGCGCCACCAGGAACAAAGACACTGTCATACATGGTGGAGCGTTGGCCCTCAAGATGGTGGTCTGCCACTACTCCAGAGCCGCTTCTATCTTCTCCATCGGCAAAGATCTTGTTCCTTCTTGGCGAAATAGTAAAAGGAAGAGCGCCAGCCGCAGTCAGAGCAGCCTTCATACCAGTGTAGGCAGCCTTGTCGTAGCCGTCGGCAATCAGAATCGCCACCATGCGAGTCGCAATGGTAGGCTTCTCGGGCTGGAAGTCCATTTGCGACAGGCCCTTGGCCGTCTTGTTATGCTTGGGCCGAGTCTGCTTAGTCGGTTGCTCGCCGCCAACCATCTCGGCAACACTCTGAGCGAGCTCGAGATCAATTTCGCACAGACGCTCACAGAGGCGCTCGTACACAACAGGATCGTCACAGTGGTCAAGCTCAAAGGCAAAAGCAGCTTTCATGTGCATCTTCTCATTCTCCGACATGGAGTTGTAGAAGAGCTCAGCCTGGCTCTTGTGCTCCCTGAACTTCTTGCTCTGCATGCGCACCTTGATGCCGGCAGTCTTCTCAGGGAATTCCACGTATGCACCCTCCTTCTCAGTCGCAGGTGGCACTGTCTGGAAGCGGTTGGGCCAGTAGTTGACCTTACCCTTTGTGATTGTGTGTCGCATGGCACCGTCACGGTTGAAGTTCATGACAGGACAGACGGGCTTGTTGATCGGTAGCTCTTCCCAGTTGATGCCCAGACGAGAGAGTTGAGTGTCTTGGTAAGAGAAGTTGCGGCCCTGTAGAAGAGGGTCGTTACTGAAGCCGATGCCGGGAACAATGTGGCTTGTGCAGAAGGCGACTTGTTCAGTCTGTGTGAAGAACTCGTCAGGGTTCTTGTTGAGCTCAAGCTCGCCAATGTATCGGACGGGCACAAGTTCCTCAGGCCACACTTTGGTAGCATCGAGAATGTCAAATTCAAAGTCATGCTCCTTTGCTTCGGGAATGACTTGGATGCCAAACTTCCACTTGGGGTACGCACCACTGTCGATGGCCATCCACAAGTCCTTGCGGTGGAAGTCTGGGTCTTGACCAGCAATCTTCAGCGCCTCATCCCAGACGAAGCTGTGGACACCAAGTTCAGGTGTGAAGTGGAATTTGACAAAATGTCTCTCACCCTTAGCATTAATAAGAGTGTATGTGTTGACACCGAAACCCTGCATCATTCGGTACGAGCGAGGAATCGTGCGGTCAGACATGGCCCACATGAACATGTGCGTGGCTTCGGGGTGCATATACTGGAAGTCCCAGAAGTTGTTGTGAGCAGATTGCGCTTGCGGCACCTCGCAGTCCGGCTCCGGTTTGCCAGCGTGGATCACATCCGGAAACTTCATCGAGTCTTGGATGAAAAACACTGGGATGTTGTTACCCACAATATCCCAGTTGCCCTCTTCCGTGTAGAACTTGACAGCGAAGCCGCGCACATCGCGGACAGTGTCTGCAGAACCACGGCTACCGAGAACAGTCGAGAATCGTAGGAAGACTGGAGTTTCGCGCGAAGTATCAGTGAGGATTCCAGCCGATGTGACATCCGAGGCCGATTCGAAAAGAGTGAATTTTCCAAAGGCACCCGAGCCACGTGCGTGAACAACACGCTCGGGAATTCGCTCGTGATCGAATCGGTGGATCTAATGCTATTAGCCGTGTGGCAAATACACCAGCTGGTCGATGGTCAAGCATACCTTTTCACGAGCAAATTGGTCCTCGAGCAACAGAGGGCCAGTCTGGTCGTCCGTGGCAACCCTTAGCCAATCGTCGGTGTTGTTCTGCTTCACTCCGTAGTCGCTGGTAATTCTCCATTTGTCGTCGTGGACATCCTTGGTGACTTCAGCAAGCTGAGCCATCTTGGTCGACTTCGACCCAGTGAGGTCCTTGGCCTTCTCCGTGACGTTGCCTAATATTTCAGATGCCATGTTTTCGATCTGTCAAAGTCGAGTCGGCTGGCAATGTATACTGTCGAGATGACAAGCTTTGAGGCTCGCGGGGAACGTTCCCTTTGTACGAAGGCGTCGCGTTGCAAACACCTGTTTACATCTTGACGTCATGGCGACGTGAGGCAATGGCCGTCCGGCAATTAGTTGCCTAAATGACTCTGACACGCACTTCGACAGGTCATTGACTGCACTTCGACGAAGCCATGGTAAGTGGATTTGATGTAAACAGCCAATGGCAGCAAAGATGATGTTCGATCATCGCGATTTGATCGATTCAATCGACTGCCGAGCGACGCCGATGTACCACGCGAGGCTCAACTTTGCCATGCGCCCCGCGCATCAACGCAATCGCAGTCAATTCCAGATTTGCATGATGAGGAATCGGAAATCTCTGAAGCCTATCGGACCTTTCTCCTGTTAGAGCCGTTCTAGAGTACGAGGCTTTGCACGCCAAAAAAAATCAGAGAAACGTGCCTCGATATTGATTTACTGGTGACGTCAAATGACGATAGCAAAAAAGAAACCCACGTGAGTGCGCCCCGCACCAGATTTCCTGACCATGACAGGCGATAAACAGAGCAAAGAAAAATATGGGGAGCGACTATACAATTACACAATGTGTACTTCATGCAAATGTTGTAGTAGGGTAAATATGATGGAAGAATAAAACAAAAGACGAGTAATGCAGGCTACATGAATGGCTGCGGCTTGGCTGGGACACAAGGCCTTGCCAACTCCACTGGTATGAGGATCTTGCAAGCTTCGGGTTCCAGCACAGATAGCTGATACCACGATAGCCGTTTCTTTTGTCGGATGCAAGTGCAAGCAGTACGCGAACCCATATTCAACACCATACCACGCTAGGACTAAGCAAACCGCCACAGCTGTAGCGGGTCATGTCCCGGAAGCCACCTTGAGATTCCGGATGTGACTCCACACCGCAAAGCTTCGGGAGTGGGAGAACAACTTCATGCAGGCTGCAAGCTAGTACGTAGACTTGACCTTTTCTGTCACTGGGCCAAACGGTTTCCGAAATATTGACGGTCCGCTTTACAATACAAAAAGCGACTAGGGTACTGCAAAGAGGCGCGAGCGCTTTACGTTGTAATATCTGCCGATATGCGCATATGGACACTATGCACTATGGTGATCTGCAATAGGTAGATGGTGTCAACGCACCCTGTAGCAGTTCGAAAGACCGCGGGTGTACGGCTAATCTACCACCAATGACGGAGGTGCTGCAGATCCTACATATGCCGCATATTCGCATCAGCGCCTAACCATGCATCGACTGATCGACTGGCGCAGTACGTGGACTTTTGTACCTTGCATTTCGCTCTCAAATCTCCGCATGTTCCGCAAGAAGCTGCTGTCAAGCGCATGTCCCTGTCAAGCAATGGCAAGAGAGCACAATGCCGGCAGTGGATTTTGGTGTAGTCATTTTCAGGTTGCCACGGATTTTTCCTAGTACTGTGTGGGTCGCGTATAATTAGGATTTGATGCAAAGCAGGCCGGGCAGAGTTGATTGATATATGTTGAGACATGTTGGGTGTCGGGATTGGTCGGCTCATGATAGCGTGGATATATAGAAATGCTTGGCTTCGAGTTTAGATTTGCACAATTCATGGCCTGCTATCGCGAATTGAGATGCAGGTTCATCGTTGGTTTCTGACTGACACATGCGCAGGATATTTACAGAATACGGACGGGTGAGGGAGAGATAGGTGCCGGATGAATTTTTAGGCGGGACGGGTTGGGTCCGGCAAGTACCGTCGTGGCACCCTGTGGAGTATGAATGCTAGTCGCACTCGTCAATGGACTGCACTCAGGCCATGCTTGTCCATGTGCCAGCGTACTGTGTAGAGGCGCCTGGCCCGGTTAGCACCACGCATCTCGGACGCAGATCCTCTTGCAGTAAATGGACCAGAAACAACTCCCAACAACATGCACAATATACGTGCCATGGTTGGCAAGATATTGGGTGCATAGCTTCCACGGAGGAGTTTGTAGCTGGTGCGAGACGTACAGTTGAAGAGATTTGATAGTGCGAGGAGGAGGGTTGGGGAGAAGTAGCGCTATGGCAAGCGCAATAATAGCTACTACTGTATTGTAGCGCAGTCTGATGTAGCGCACCGCGCGTGGTAAGCGCAGCCGAGATATGGCGTCGTGGAGATCGCCACCAGGCTCATCAGTTGCAGTTGTCAATGCATATAGTTTGAGCGACTGCATAATCGAAAGGGCGCAGTATCTGTCGAATGCGTGGACGTGTTCAGCACCCCACACTGCAGCGATCTGCCCATGTAGTTACAGTGAGCAATGTCAGATTGCCGAGAAAACGCCGGACCACGTCGTTGGTCAGATGAGGCTGCTGTGATGCGCGTCGGGGGCCATAGGGACAAGCCACATGCAGTGCCGGCCGCAGCAAGAAGCGAGAGGGAAGTTCCGAAAGCGAACCTGGTTTGAGCTGACGACTGCTTGTGCATGGAAGCGCAAAAAAAACAGTGTTACGGGTATACGAGACGCGTTGCTTTTGCGAGCAGGAGCAGGAGCAGCAGTTGCGATGGGCTAAGCACAGATGCTGCACCAGCCAAAACAAACCAGGCCGTGTCGCTGTTGGATGAGCGGCGGCGCGTCTGCATTGTGGAGTTCCTGGTCGTACAGGTCGATCAGGTAAGAGCGGGCCGAAAGGCTAGAGCGTTTTGGGCAACGTGTCCCCAGCTACCCCTGCGGCCGTTGAAGAGACATGGAACAAGAAAATCTGACAGGCTACACAGCATCCGCCCGACAGTGCTTGTATCGCGATCCTGCTGTACAGCGCCATGCACTGCGTACTGGAGGCAGCTCATATGACCACACTGCACTCGTATGCGACCGTTGCTTTTTACTCCTGTGACCGTCGTAATGTGGAGGCAAGCAGGCCGGCAATCACATTTGATGAGTAAACGGGCCATTAGCAGCCCGTCTTCGCTTTTGGCATTTCAACCGACGCTGACGTTCTGAGGTGAGGTCAGCGTGGTGGGGGCATGGTTTGCTGATTGCTTGTAATTGTATCGCTTCATCTAGCTATAAACTATGGATGTCGACGGATGTGGAGCAGCATGAAATGTTTCCATGGCGTTGCGAATCATGCATGGCGACAGTCATGCATGCGCCAAAGTTTGCAATTTCCAAATCTGGGCCTGTCAATTCCCAGACGACGTCGTTGCGGGACTGGCACATGCCGTCACGACACTTTACTGTTAACCTCGGAGGCGCTGCAATGCCGCTGGCCCTGAGGCGGGTATGCAATATGCAAGGGGTTGCCCTTGTGGTTGTAGTCAAGGTAGCACCCATGCCCGGCCGCCATGGTGGAGTTGGTCAGCGCACGGCAGGCGTGGCTGCGCTTGCCGTCTTCTTCTTCTGCCTCTTTTTCTCCTTGCTCCTCCTCCGCAGCGGGCTACGAGTCGTCGAGAGCGACTAGGGTGCCATGTGCCAATGGTGTGCATCCGCGAGCCGAGCCAGGGTAGCATTCATTGCTCAGGAGGGTGGTCTAGGCGCGAGAGGTGAAGAAGCTACGGCGTGAGTCGAGCCCTTTGAGTCAGCCGGCACCGACAGACGCGGGAGCGTGGGCGGGCAGCAGACGGTGGACAGACAACGGGCATGGTGTTGCAGCAGGCTGTGTGCTGCTTTGGGCGGACGGGCCGGTGCAGGAGACAAGTACGTATGGTATTGGCAGCTTGCCAGCCCTGTGGCCGGTCACGCAAGGGCGGAGCGTGACAGCAGTGGTCGGACGGGCTATTTGCAAGAGGCAGAGGCAGAGGCGGTGGGCGGTGGGCGGTGGGCGGCGCACGCTTGGGAGAGCGGACGGCGTGATGGCGGGGCGGATGGGCAGGATGGGCAGCGTGTGGTGAGGAGAAAGCATGTGGGGCGTGATTGGAGGTTCACGCCGCAGCCGTGCGTCCGGCGGTGCAGCAGCGCGCGATTGGGCATAGGGCAGGCTACTGGACTACTGGACTACTGGGCTGCTGGGCTGCTGGACGGCTGCTGGTCACAGCGCTGGCGCTGGGCAGGAGGCGGGATCACCCTGGCCGATGCGCTGCTGGCTGCAGCTGCAGCTATGCGACCCAGGCGTCAAGGCTAGCAGCTCCGCGTATGTATGTCCTGGCCTTTCCGCACGGAGCCAACGGCTGTACAAGACTGTCGCGCCTCGTTGCAAACGGGAGCGAAGGCAATCTAACAATCTCTCGACCGTTACCGTCACGCTGGCTCGCTGCAATGGCTGTCTTATAAATCGCTCTGCGCTGCCCGCCCTGTGCCCCCCCCAAGACGCTCCGACCAATTCCTCTCCATCACCCTCACCCTCACCCTCACCCACCCCAGCTACCACTCCCTCTTGCCGGGCTGCTGCTGCTGCTGTCACCCGCCAACACCCTGCCCCGCCGCCTGTTCTCGTCCACACGTCGCCTTGGCCGCCCGTGGTCCTGCTGCTGTTGCTGCTGTTGCTGCTGTTGCTACTGTTGCTGCTGTTGCTGCTGCTGCTGCTGTTCCCCTTCTTTGCTCGTTGCCTGTGCCAGCTCAGTCCCGTCGAGCTGCGCTCCGCATTGCCGTCTCCGTCAAGCTGCCACAGCAGCCGTCTGCACCAAGCAACACCTCTCCACCACCCCGGCCAATCGGCATCTCCCTGCGCCCGCCCCCACCTTCCTGCTCTCGCCCGCCTGCCGTCTCGCCTTCCTCCCACGCCGTTGCAGGAGGCGCCTTCCCCCTCGCCGTGCGGCCGCGCCTTCCCCGCTCCTATAGCCACGCCAGCATGTGTACCAAGGTTGTACACAAATACGGCTGCGGCCACGAGATTGCGGAAAAGGCCCCATGCGCCACGTCGAGGACATCGCCCTGCGGCGTGAGCAATACAAAGACTGTCAAGCATGACGAGAAATGTGATAGATGTGACCATTGACAGGTACTGCCGCTTCTCCCCTTACCCCTGCACGTCACACCCGGTCTGACGAGCCTGCCTCTAGTGTGTTACCATCGCTTTCTTCGCACAATACCCCTCCTCTAATACCTCGCCAGTTGCAACTTGTGGGCCTTTACCGTTGCCGCGCTATCATGCTCAAACGGCACCTTGCTGCTGCTGCTACTCCTCGTCCATGACTTGGGGGAGCATGGCCAGCTTCTGTCCCGAGGCTTCAGTTCCCACCCCATATCAAGTCTACACTTTACGGCGTCACGGAATTCGAAAAAAAGTTTTGGCGTTTTAGGGGGCATTGTGATTTATTTGGACTCGGAGCCCACAAAGTCGGGCGTTTGGGATACAGGCTGGTGTTGCGAGACACATTCTCACTTGTACTACTTTCACAGCTTTCTTACTTCATGGATACCACGCTTTTTCTAATATGGTCGTGCGATGGGCCGACGCTGAGCCATGTGGCTTCTTTCTTGTTAGCTTGTCGTTGCCATCACCACATGGCTGTCTGCAGTCCCTGGTGCCCCACATTCCCTGACATGAGGGGGGGGGGGGCAAATCCAGTATACGAGCAAGTCAATCAACACGTAGGCACCCGGTATAGAGGTCTCCTTCTTGAATCGGGTAGCCATAATATTTACTTGTGGAGCTCATGATTGTATTGCGCGCCTGGCGCGCATCCCGAGGCCATATCCACAACCAATGAATCACGACTGATCTACAAGACAGTATCACGCCCAAGCAGCCACATGCACTGCCGTTTTCGCCAATCTGCTAGTCTACAGTCCTCAGACGAGCCTTCGAGGCACCATCTTCGCCAGCCTCAAAATCGCTAGTGCGAGTCGAAACGACGACCCAGGCGCTTCACCCTTCATTATATTGGTTTTTGGTAACTGGTGAAAAGGCCTGGCACTAGCACTCCAGTAGACGAGTAAATGTGGCTGAGGCACTGTCTATTCTTGGATCGTGATAGGATACAATAGATCAAACTCAACTTTCTGTCATGCCGCACCTGCTAGGCACCTAGCACCGGCCGTAACACCCGACTTGGAGATGAGGGCAATATGGCATGATGCTCGAGACAGTAACAATCCTGCTAAGGGACGGGCCGCGGCACATGGACGACTGCTGTCGGCTCAGGTACATTATTGTCCTAAGAGCATGTAGCATGGCATGATGCCCACGTCGGGCCAAACCACTAGTAGGAGAACCTTATTGCCAATAGCCTCTGGTCTGGTGTGATGAGAGTGCAAAGCCGCGGGCTACGTAGGTATGCCACACTGTGTCCCCGATCGCCAAATAGCCGAGTCCACCGGGTATATGTGCACTTTGATATACATATGTATGATTTATGTACATACATACTTGGAGGCGTATGTCGATGCACGCATTGGCTTGTCCGTGGCCGACCAAGTAATGGTCTTTCTAGAAGCCATTCAGGCAGACTTCTGCCGACGTGGTTCGTTTACCCAAAACCGGAGCCACACCATACACACAGACAAGCCTTGCTATCACACGCATCCAGGGCATGATTGTGACGCATCCAGGAAGCGCTTGACAAGATTACGTGCTTGCCTGCATGCCTTCTTGGTCCGCGTCGTCAATGTTAATTTAATATCCTGTGGCAGAAGCTCAGTGGCAACCCTGTTCTCGACCTGGCCTCTATTGCCTCGTCCGTTGCTCTTAATTCTTTGGCAGCATCACATGGACGATCTGCAGCATGGGCGCGTCTGTAGCGGCACATGCGACAGCGCAATGGCACCTTCTTCTGGTTCGTGGTTCCGCATCCCGCATCTGTTTGACTACACACTGAGGCCACATCCTGGCAAAGACTTCAACACATGCGGGACTCGCTGCAGAGGATTGAGTCAAGCGACGCACCAAGCGGTACGGCAGGCAGGGTATTGATGCAGACGTGACGGCCTCATCACATCTGAAGGTTTCGTCAAGAGATGAACTGCGCAAGCGATGACCTAGTGAGCAGGCTGCTAACTGGCCCGCTGCTCGGCATCGTAGTTTGTGCGCCCGGCCCGGGGTGGGCTCGTCCCCATCCGGTATCAGTAGCCGTGGCTTTCTGTCATCAACCCATCCCAACATCCAATCTCCAGCAATGTCCATCGATATCAACTGGGACACCATCACAGGCGGCGCAGAAGGCTCCGCGCGTGCGGAGAAAATACGCGCCTTTATCCATGACCGCTTCCAGCAAGTGACGCTGCCGCGCTTCATTCGCTCCGTTCACGTGCACTCATTCGACTTTGGCAGCGTCGCTCCCGAAATTGAAATCAAGGACATATGCGATCCACTGCCGGATTTCTACGAGGATGATGAAGATTACCCAGACGAGGAAGGCGGCGAGCCCTCGCCCGAGCCTCACGACGAAGCTTCACATGCTGATGACAAGCTACGCGAGTCGAGAGACCCATCACGCCGCCCATCTAGGGACAGGCATGGCAAAGAAAGAGGCAGTCGTGAGACAGCAAATCCGCAACGACTCCACCCCGATCATGCCCATGTACGCCCGGCTCAACCTCGTACCAGGCCGCCTACCAAGCGTAGTTCGTTGGCTCCCAACGAAATAGGCAGTCCCTTCTTTCCTGGGGCACTCACACCAGGCATCCCCGGTGGCACCTCCAACATGAATTACTTCCATCTTCCTTTGAGCGCAGGCTTGTCTGGCGCTGCAACACCTCTCGCTGCTGTAGCTGGCGCACAGTTACACACTTGGCTCGATAATCCCCATGGCCGGCCAACAACTCCGACCAATATGCGTCTTCGTCACGCTGCATCTGTCAATTCGCTAACACTCACGCCACAGTCTCATCCAGACCCTAGCTCCCGGCCTTCTTCACGACATCAACAAGACGAGCCCAAGAGGCCGTCGTTTGCTGGATCGGATGATGGCGTTTCTCAAGATAGCTATGTCCGGACTCCATCTACATCTCCAAACCGCATGCACGAAAAGAGTCCTGATGATATTCAAGTCGTGACACATGTGCAATATTCTGGGGATATTAAAATGTCCTTGACTGCGGAAATCCTTCTAGACTATCCCATGCCAAGCTTTGTTGGCATCCCTCTCAAACTAAACATTACCGGGCTCACATTTGATGGTGTTGCTATTCTCGCCTATATCAAGAAGCGGGCCCATTTCTGCTTTTTGTCGCCTGACGATGCAGACGCTTTGGTTGGCAGCGACACTGGCTTCAACGGTCTCCAGACAGACGCACGGGGCCAAAATCCACGCCCTGTGCAGCGCCCAAAGATTGGAGGGCTACTGGAAAACATCAAAGTCGAAAGCGAGATTGGTGGCCAGGGCAGTGGCAAACAAGTTCTCAAGAATGTGGGCAAGGTAGAATCATTCGTGTTGGAGCAAGTTAGGCGCATATTTGAGGACGAATTCGTATACCCAAGCTTCTGGACCTTTCTCATTTAGGGCCATCATTTTTTTCCTAGCCAAGGGCAGGCTCGTCTGGCTTCTGCCATTGTGCAAGATGCTCCCAAAACATATCTGTCACGATGCAGTGTTGCGATGATTCGTGACGGTGAAATATGTCGCTCAAAGTACACGGCGAATCACGCTAGCACGACACATGTCACTCTTTCTCTACAAGTTTTCCATACAGCCGCCCGTATGCAAACACACGTTATGGATGTTACACGGCGCACTCAACCCCACTTGGAGCGACGGCTGCTGCACAGGACCAGTGTACCACATTAGCCAGATGCCCTCACAACAAGCCTTTCCTAGCTCAGTCAAGCAAGAATGATGCAGGAGGGTGTCTACGGGCATGGGTTAGCCCCCTATCACCAATGGGTACTCGCAGAAGCGATGGATGACAGCATTTTGACAGCTACGTTACTGACAGCGGGAGTGACAGTATCAGGCCATTCTGGTCACACTCAGGACAGAGGTACAGGCCTAACTTGATGCCTGCCTGCATCACCTGGTGTGCGTGTTACATACCTGTCAAATTCAAGTACCCGTATGGGCATCAATCCCAACATGAGAAAGAAACAAGACAACGTCGTATCAACTAGCGCATATATCATTCCTTCAATCTTCTCTTGTCATGTGCTTCTGTCCCATCGCCGATTTTACATCTTGCCTGTGATTTCTCCCTCCCCCCTCCCTCGTTGTCCTCACACACTCTCTTTCTTGATGATCGCGATGCTGCTTGGAGCCCAAAATGGTGCATTCGCTAACGGTGCAGTTTACTAGATGCTGCGGTTCGAGACCCCTTTCACCGATAAGCCAAAAGCCTTGGCAGCTCGCCATCACGATGCACCCCTAGTCCCCCCTCCTCCTCCCCCACCATACATATCTACACACCATACATGTAATAAAATCTCTCATTGCTTGATTTCTTCGCACATACAGGTAACCCACAGAACGCTAGAGCAGCCTCGATGCGCCAATCAGATTCTGCCAGCAAATGTTCTGCATGATCATGTCGCCACTTTTGAACTTGCTTGAGCTGCGATACTGCCAACTTTCTTCGTTTGAACAGCTTTGTTGGGCGAGAAACAAGATATCGGCATTATCACTTTCACTTTGCAATCCATTATTGTTATCAAATCTATTCTTAGCCCCTCTCGAAATAGAAGACCTAGGTCTCCTTGATAGTATACGCCAAAATCCCCTTGTCGCCGCATCATTAACCAAATAACTCTTTTTCTTGCTACCGTAAGTGTCTATCGCAAGTCCCTGCCTGGCCCACATATAGGCCTGCACAAGCAAAGGATGGCTCTATCATATTCGTACTAAATACTTACTGAAGTTCTGGACCGGCATCACCTCGGAGCGTTTGATGTCTTGCATGGTTATCGACGCGCCAACCTAGCCTCTTTTTCTTTTTCTCCCCCCCCCCCCCCGATTGCATGGTTGCTTTTTGAACTTTATGTAGCGGATATGAATCCGTAATGCACATACATGTATATACCTTGTTTTGGGAGTCTGCCAGCTTTTTTTTGGCGCCGCATGCTTGCGTGGATCGGCGGAATGGTGACGTAGGGGCGTCTGTGTATATATCTAGGGTGGTGCTTGGGCGGTTTGTAGGTATGCAGGTAAGAGAGCATGGGTTGTGCACATCTTGATTTGAGGTGGTGATGTACAGGGATTTGTGGCGGGGGTATTAGTTACTATGGACGTTTGGTATTGAGAACAGGTTTAAAGAGATTCTTCTTTTTTCCTTCCTTTTACTCTTTGCTCTTTGCTTTGTGTTCTTTGAGGGAGGGGCAAGTGTTTAGGGGGAAGTGAAAGTCCGTTTTTTCTTGTTTCTCCGCAGCGGCCCGATCTAACAAACGGTTTGCATAAGTACCCGATGGCAGTAAGCCGGTGAAATAGACGCTCGTGCGATGTCTGGCAAGGGTTTGGTCAGAGAGGAGAAAAGAGACTCGGACAAAAGAGTAAAACAAGTGCCGATGGGCATGCTTTTTAACACGCTGACTGTCAGTGGAATATTGCGTACTTCAACTCCAAGTATGAAGGCCGCACCGAGAGTTCTTGCGAAAGTCTATACGTACCTTGCTTCCCATGTCTTTGGTGTTCCTAAAATGGATATACATCACGCGACTCGACTTTCTACTTTCCCTCTAGGATACGAGACTACGCAACGCACATACGCACGTCCGCACTAGTACTAAGTAAGTCAGCGCAAAGCGCCCAATACCCTAGAACCCCTCCACCAAAGGCCCTGTCACGATTGCGTATGCGACATGCATGCCCTTCCCCTACTACTCCCCCGAGCTCTCCCGTCAACCCCTCCCCCCCCCCCCTAGCCACGCCAGAGCCCAGTTAGGTCGGCTACAACCAAGCGCCGGTGAATCGATCTACCACCATCGCACATTATTTCTCCCTTTTCGTCCTCAGAGTCCTAGAGTGGAGAGTTACACTTTTTTCCATTTTGTGTTACTTTACAAATCCGATTAACGAGATTAGGGTGGATGGGAAAAGTACGGAATTAAGCAAATATGGATTAAGGGAGTGAGGTAGAGATATAGTGGTCTTGGCTGAGATTAGGTTGGCCTGGGCGGGTTATTTTTGACCGACCTGGCGAGGGGGTTTGAGGCAGGGGGATCCTGTGCTTAGGGTAATTTAACGGGGTTGAGGTGTTGTTTGTGTGAAACGGAGGGGGGGGGGGTATGGCGTAAGTGGAAGGTTAACATGGGATCGGGTTGTTCCGGGCTTAGGGAGATCAGTTGATGTGGTCTTGTAAAGGTCTAACAGGGGTGGCTGTGAAGGTTAATTCTGGAAGGCTGAGTGATGTGTTGCCCTTGCATGAGGGCTAGATGATAGAGGTGCGCATAGATGCGTGTTAGTGGTGAGTGGTGAGGTGTTCATGGTAAATGACAGATTGTGAAAGGTTATACTGGTAGATCCGAGGGTCTACTGACTAGAAGACGGCGAAGAAGGTAAATTCTGGTAGTCGTGGTGGGCCACTGTGTTTAGAGTATTGCATTTTTATTCTTCCAACCTCATCCGCGTAAAAGCGTTTATCCTCTCTTCTTCCCAAGTAAGATCGTCCACCTATCAACCGCTTGGTGAAATCATGGATTTAGCCGAAACGGTAAAAAAAATAAGCTTCTAATGTGGCTAAGGAAAACAAGGAAATGCGCCTCTCAGATTAGTCTTGAACACAGACACTTTTGTGTTTCTCCATTATGTGAATCCTGGTAGACTTTCTTACACCGCTCAAGTGGCGCACTGTTCAGCTAGATTGATGAGCCGAGCCGCTTTGACATTGTACCATGTCAGATCAGCACCGACAAAGCTATCCTAGGCGGTTACGGAAGCAACACTAGTACGTAGTGCCACGTACAAGGTATGAGATTATTTCTAGGTCAAGTGCTGTCGGCTAACCTAGCTTTACAAGTTCGTCTGTCTAGTACTATCTTTACATAATTTTGCAAATTATGTAAAAGAGGCGGACTAAGTCATTACAGAGAACAATGCATTAACGCAAGAGGAACATCTGAAAGTTTTTTACTCATAACGCACATTACTTCCCTACTCAGTGTCAGAAGAGAATGACTCTTACTACCGGTGGTTTTACATATGGGTCTGTTTCAGATTTTCAAAAGACCAAACCATGCCAGGCCCTATTACGAACATCTCTCCAGAATTGTAGCGATATGTGAATAGTGTACAAGGCACCACTGAAGCTTACTGTGCAACTAATTCATGTGGCAACATAAGAGCTGAAAAACTGCCTTAGCCTGCATACTACAGCAGAATTGCAGTGCATATCATACGATTTGTGCGCCTGTAAATTCTCCAGTGAACCCTTGGGAGTTCTAGGCAACAAGGATGGCATTATGTGATGAAAGGAGTTTCACAGCTCGTATTTAATCGTTGCGTTTACCGCGTGTAATCTTTCTTTTTTACGCAACACCGCGCGTGCCGCATATCCTGGGCAGGAAAGATACTAGACAAGGTTTCTAGCAAGAGTAGACTAGATTATGTGATAAACCCTGAGGCAGCAGAATTGTCTATGTCAGCGTTGTGTTAACATCCTGTCAATTATGCACCCCATGCCAGAAAAGTCTAAGGAACAAGTATTCCATGAGATTCTCCCATTGGTCTTGGAAATTTCCAGTATATCTGCGTGCCTAGCAGCTACTAGCGTTGCACTACGAAAACCTCCCGCTGGCTATGCATAACCACAACCAGCGCAGTCCATGCAATGACGAGGGGAACAAAGCGTGCGGATGGCGCCACGTTGGCTGAATCCACATACTAGTTCTTGGAAAGTATTTTGTGCTAGGCCAATACAAATATGTCATCAGATCAATTAGCAGATCTCAGCCCGGAGAAAATGGCCGGGTCCATAGGATCCCATCTGTTACTTGAAAGAATAACCGATACATAGACACGAAACTTGGTTTCTGACCTAGCAGAAACGTAATGCAATACCATTCCACTATTAGAAAGGATTCTGCAGCAGCTTCTTAATTCTATTGGTCTAATAAATACCTTCCTTCAATGTCCTAGCTAACTCTACAATCACAATCACCAGATCACATCCATAACTTGAAAGGATGAAGCGTACTACTCCTTTTCCACTAGCTAACAGCCAATGTTCTAGAACCCGGAGAACTTTCCTCCGTAACAGAATTACATAACGCGATGTCACTTGGATCTCGTATTAGCCACAACCGTCCCTTTCCTATTCAGGTCAAGTTTCATACAAGCTTCAAAAATTCTCCTAGACACACGTAACGTACGTGGCAAGCGAGTGGTGCAGGCAAGCGAGCGGCGCGCCCCATTAAACTTGCGCACCTATTTGAACTAAACATCTAGTTACTCAACACTAGTATACTCAAATGGCTTCAAACAAAGTAGATGTTCAGCTTACTATCTTGTCTCTTAAAAAATAAACATGTTCAAGGAAATCGCCGTGTTGCTGCAGTCTATAATGTAGCCGAGACAACGCTCGGTCGCCGACGCGCTGGCAAGGCTGCCCGACGTAATTGCCAGCCCAACTCAAACAAGCTCACTAATCTAGAAGAGGAGGTGATAGTCGGACATATATTTGATCTTGGTCTACATGGGTTTGCGCCTACGTACGCTGATGTGCGTGATATGGCTAATAAGCTGCTAGATACGCGCGGCGCTGGCCAGGTTGGACAAAAGTGATCAGCCAACTTCATTAGGCGTACAGACTCTCTTACCACTTGTTTTAATCGAGCGTACGATAGGCAGAGAGCTTTGTGTGAAGATCTAGTCTTAATTAAAGACTGGTTTGAGCTTATAGAGCGGGCGAAGGCGAAGTACGGTGTTTGTGACGAGGACGTCTACAACTTTGACGAAGCTGGCCTTTCAATGGGCAAGATAATAACTCAGCTTGTCGTTACAGCATCAGAGAGAAGAGGCTAGCCAAAAGCTATCCAGCTAGGTAGTCGTGAGTGGGTGACGTTGATCGCTGCGATTAACGCAGCTGGCTGGGCAGTCCCAACGTTTCTCATCCTTGCCGGCCAGCATCATCTATCTGCCTGGTACGAGGAAGCCGATATCCCGCGCGACTGGGCAATCGCAGTTAGTGACCATGGCTAGACGAACGACGAGCTGGGCGTTGTATGGCTAAAGCACTTCGACGCTCACACGAAGATTCGCGTTGTTGGTACACGTCGCCTGCTTATCCTTGACGGCCATGAGAGCTACTAGTCTCTTGATTTCCAAGAGTTCTGCAAGGAGAACAATATCTACATGCTCTGTATGCTGCCTCACTCGTCTCGCCTACTCCAGCCTCTTGACATTGGCTGCTTCTCGCCACTGAAGCACGCGTACAGCCGTGAGGTAGAGAGCCTAATCCGCCAACATATCAACCACAACACCAAGCTCGAGTTTCTGCCAGCGTTCAAGGCAGCGTTCGATCGATCTTTCACATCAACTAATATCTGCTCAGCCTTTCGAGGTGCAGGTCTTGTTCCTCTCCAGCCATATACTGTTCTATTAAAGCTTGATATAAAGCTACATACGCCAACTACCCCAGCGGAAGCTCTCTGGCAAGCCTGTACGCCAAGTAATATACGCGAGCTTGAAGCTTAACCAACGCTAATAAGTAGCCACGTACAAAGTCATAAAAGCTAATTTCCAGCTCCGATTATTGCGGCGATCGGTCATCTTAAGAAGGGAGCAAAGATAATAATGCATTCGGCTGAGCTAATGCGCGATCGGATCGCCAGCCTTGAGAAGGCTAACGAGGCAGCCACCAAGCGTAGGCAGCGTAGTAGGAAGCGGATACAAAAGTTTGGGGTGCTTGCAAAGGGAGCTGGCGAGTATATAACCGCTCAACGCGAGGCTGATGAGTAGATTGCTTGTGAGGAGCGTTAGGGAGGAGAGCGATCAGGTATCAGCCGCCGAGCTCTTACGCGCTGCAGTAGGTGTAAAGAGACTGGCCATAATTCACGCACCCGTAAGAAAGACACTTTAGGTACTAGTTGACCTAGCATATATATTCATTTGTTATACTATTGAGTTGTAAAGTTGTGTAGCAAGAAAGGTGCGCAAAGTTGTTGGGGTGCGCCGCTCGCTTGCCACGTACGTTACTTAGTTCTTCGGAAGGATTCTCCATTTCGGCTGCCCCACTATGCGCGTTGTGTATGAGTGCATTCTGACTGCTGCTTATGTAGCATTGTGTGTGTGAGAAAATATAATAACTAAATTCAAGCTTACTCATCAACCAATACAAGCCTATTCATTATCGAATAGACAACTCCGCTTGGTGTAGTTGGTTTATCACGTTCGACTGTAATAGCAATTGTAATCGAAAGGTCCCTAGTTCGATTCTGGGAGCGGAGAACAGCGTGTTTCTTTTTTGCCAATTTGGGTTGTATGAGATGTGGGCCTGACAGATCTTTTTTGTCCTTGTGGAGGTCAAGGGGACTGATAGTGTAGTTATGAATTTTGTTGGAACATAGTAGTGGTTCTTTCGTCCTTGGATATCAAGACTGTATGATGATGCGTATTTTGTACAATATGTAAAGAAGCCATACTTTTTTTTTACTAATAGAAGTACGAGTATTGTGCGAAACAGAGAGAGGGGGAATGTTTCCCATACACTTTCCTACCATTGACATGAAAGTCGTCCTATTCCAGTATCAAGATTGAAAGATAAATCCCAAACATGATAACAGCTAGCCATGCACAAGTTATACACCGATCTTTCTTGCTTCTACGCCCAATATCCAAGCAACGCCATAGCAATCGCACCAACAAAGACATATAAAATCATCAACCCCAACCTACTCAAATCCTTCGTCCTCTCTTTGTCAAACAAAAAATCCTTAGCTAGCAGCTCAACCAAAGCACTATAAATCAAGAACCCCGCACTCACAGCATTCATGACACCCTGCAAAATCATCCCCCCTCTACTCTCGGGCACATACATGGTCCTAACACCCAACCCCACCGCAATCGCCAGCGGCGTTGTAAGTCCATACAGTGTACACAGCGCCCAGGGCATCCACAATTTGTCGTGAGGAAAAGCGATATTCGATAGGCGAGCACCGATGCCGAGGCCTTCAAATGACTGATGGAAGACAAGAACGGGATAGAGCGTAGTAAAGGTCGATGAAGCTATGACACCAAGGTTCAGACCGATGATGACGGAGTGAAATATTATCCCGAGTTCCAATACAAGAAACGTGCTGATTTGCTGTGCGAAGGGGAGACGAGACCGCGAAGATACCTCCCTCCGCTCTGTATCCGACGAAAAAATCGCATCGTCTTTTCGTACCACAGTGCCCTCTCGATGCTGTTGCTGTTGCTGTTGCTGCTGCCATTGCGTAGCAAGTAATGCCTCCCGTTCTCCACACCGCACATCACCATCTCCTTCTTTAGCTTGTCCAAATCGCCGCTGAACATACACCTCCGCCACAAGATCCACACAGAAAACAAGCAAGATCGACGTTAAGACAATGCCTGCACACCACGGAAACGCACTCCACACCTCACTGGCAGCAACACAACTCCGCGGCCCAATAGCTTCGTACGCCGGATCCAGCAAGTGGATAAACGCCGTAGCGATGATAACGCCCGTGCCGAAGAACCGGGCGAAGGTGTATATCCCGCTGGGGATTTTCCAGCGGGGGTTTCGCCGTGGGAGAAGGGGGAAGCAGGTTGATAGTGTTGAGGTGATGCCAATTACGAAGATGGCGGAGATGCGGAGGGGGAGGAGGCTGTTGGTTTGGTTTAAGGTGAGAGCGAGGAAGCAGGGTGTGATGGATTGGGGAGTGGTTGTGAGGTCAATGTTTGTTGAATTGAAGTGTGAGGTGGTGGACATGGTGGAGGGATGGGAAGCGTTTGATTTCCAGGAATGAATGTGGATTGACGTTAGAGAACTTGTAAGGGAATGAGGCTCATGGTCGTCTTTTTAGGCTGACGTTGACTTGCCAAGTACCGTGATGGACGAGTTGTGAGTACCTAGTAGGGAAGGAACTTGGCGCACATTGCATGCATCTTATCCTCACAGGTACTGAAGTCCTAATATGATAGCCGATTGTTTCTCAAGAAAAATTTGTTCGGCAAACTGAAAACATGCAGGTATTCTTTCATTTCATGTTATAAATTGATTTCCCGCTAACCAATTCATTAGAGTAGCTACGAGCCTCGTCTGTATTTAGACAACCCCCCGCCCCGATCTACACCAAATTGAATGTAACTACATAGATACTTGTAAACTTTATCAGTTTGCACATCTTATATAGCCTTAGAGCTGAGACAGGACGTTAAACCGCAATAATAATAATAATAATAATAATTCATTAGAGTAAGTGCTCTTAACCTGTTCCCGACTAATAAATCAAGATCAGCTTCCTTATCTCAAGAAAAGAAATTTTGATAAGTTTTGTGCTTGTGCTGAGACGACGTGTACGTTTTCTTCCATTATACACCAGATTTCTTGGCTTCAAAATATTAAGCCCGCTTTTCCTCAGATTTTCCAAGCCATACAGCCATCAGACTAACGAATTCCGTTCGTTCTGACGAACAAGCTCATATCAGGACGTAGCGACTCTCTAGGTGGTGGCGGTCTAGGCGGTGGTTTGGCAAACCGTTTCGGTGTCGGCTTATCCGGTAAAAGAATATCAGGCCTTGGCAAAGTTGCTGTCGCAACTGACGTTTTTGGCATGTACATGCTAGCCTGAATATACTGTAGGGGTTCTTTAGAAAGAGTCGTATTTGCTGTAAACGGGTCTTCGGATTCGTAGGGAGTACCGCCGATAGTGGTACTAGACCAATGCCTTGAGAGTCCCGACCTGGGTGTGAGAGCATCTGAGCGTGATTCTTGAAGGTTGGTGAATGGCTTCAAGTAGAGAGTGCAGAATATAAAAATAACAAGCGCGATATGGCATTGTGTAGCGATGTGATAGGGTAAAGACCAGTAGGTTGGACCCGCATCACGATCATAGGCTGGCGTGAGGTAGATGAGGCGAGTGACAGATTCTGCAATTAAGCTATATGCCAAAGTTAGATCTGACAAATGAGAATTGTTTGCAGTTGAGATCCACTTACATTAATCTTAATGAAAGAAGTAATATTGCAGGTGTCTTTTGATGGAATGACTTGCACAGCCACCATATGCTACATGCAAAGTGTGTGAAGATAGCTGCCTCCAGGGCAATATCAACTGCGTTCATAGTCATCCAAAATGGTACCTGATTGGCTGTTAGATATTCTCATAATGCCAATGTGGTGCTTTAACGTGCCAGTGGAATGCATTTGCCGGTCCATATCCTCCAGGGCGTCGGCAATTCGCATTGGAAGACCATACCAGACAAAACAACGATGGTCCAAGTCACAGCCAATATGCTGGTAATTACTACACTGGCCTTTCGCAGAGCAGTTCCAGCCAGGTGATAGAGAAACACCAATGCTGAAATCTTCGATATACTAGCGACCAGGATGAACAATAGTGTGGAGACATATAGCCTGAGCTGAATCTGTTCCACCTCACCATCGCTCAAAAGACAACCTTTCTTGCCAAAGCCTGACATGACAGCCATGGAGGTAACGACGATGCTGCCCAGAGCACATAAGAATGTAACGAATATCACAATGTCGTTGGTCCATGGTACACGATAGTGACTTCCTGACCTGTATCGAACGATTATTCTTGCGACCACAGCGAGAGTCTGCATCAATATGTGAGTAGTGGAAATGATTTAGTACAAAGTATCCTACCAGTAGGCAAGCAAGAGACCAGACTACCATTAGCAGAATCGTTCCATGATTCTGAGCAGAAATGAGCGCATTCTCTTGTTGGGGTTGCTCGTCGCACATTGTGAGTGATGGGTGGCCGGAAATTGCATTAGATGGAGCACAATTAATCTTTATCAAAGTAGCATGTTAGTGGCTATGTGCACATGGAGGAAGTCCGATGTGTTCAAGTTTCGGACATTGGAATACGACGTTTGTAATACTTTTCTAGAGTCCGAATCACCAGGATGTACGCGTCTCCCCGTCTTCGCAGATGATTGCCTTTTGTCACGGGAGGAAGGGTGTGCGATCCCTAAGGTTTCGCCAAGCAGGCCGTAAATGGGAGTGGTAACAAAAGAGAATACTGAAAAGAGCGAATAGGGATGCAAGAAGTGTTAGGAAGGGATAAGTTTGACGCATATCAGTAGTGCCTATGCCGGCATCCAGGGTGGAGAATTGCCGTGGAGCTGAGTCCAGATTTCACGATGCTGGTACCTCAAATGACGCCACAGTAGCACAAGGGTCTTTTAGAGGTCGTGTTGCTGGTATTTAGTGTATGCCAGAGTTTTCAGGCCACTGCAATCGTCTCAGTGTATGTTTCAAGTGCCGAGAAGCAATTATACCCCACGTACACTGACACGGCTAAAGCACAAGAGAGTGAATGGGACCCATGTGTTCCTGAGTGAAGAAATGGAGATTATAATTGTACAGTGTCACGTAGCGTAACGGGGATGAAGATGGCTGTATGTGTTGGTGTGGGTTGAAGTCAATGGCATGTCGGCCAGGATAAGTTGTGGTTAGCGAAGTCCGGTGGTGGAGTTGGGCCAGCCAAGGGCCCCAACGGCCATGCTGCGTGGACATGGAGCCTGGCAAGACGTGATAAGAGTGGAGGGCAGCTTCCTCAGGCCATGCGGACTTTTCAATGGTGTTCGCTTATGCTCGAAGTACGTATATGCTTCGGACTTCAGGCCAACACAACCAGCCACAAAGAAGCCATGTGTGCACAACGAAGGCCGCTAGGCATGGGCAGATTTCATAGCTGACGAGGGAGGCTCCATTGGATATGAGCCAGTAAGGGGAGCATCGGAATTGAAGAGTATCATTATGTTCCACGGCGGATTGAGCCGATACCAGCCCGCTTGGGGGTCGCATTGATGTTAGGATGCACAAGAGCAGGTGTAGCCATAGTCGAAGCTCGATGAGCGCGCGGGTATGAGGTGGGACAAGGAACTGTATGACGCAAGTGAGGTTGTACGTATGCTAAAGAAGACAAGGTGCGCGACGTCGCAGGTGGTCGGGTGTGGGGGCTTCCGAACATGGAATCCTCTTCTTTCCTTATCGACAAGGATTTTCTAACAGCCAGGCGAGGCTCTGCAACTGCGTCCCCAACTTTGTCAAACACTCGCAACAGCATCGCACCACTATGGTATGTTTCCTGTGGTCTGCCATACACACAAAAAAGCATAACTGACCATGCGTCCTAGGCTCCCATCAAGAAGCGCACAACAGCGCGCGCAAAGTCGGCTCGTGTCGCCCGCCCTACCACTGCGGTCTTGCCCAAGCCCGACGACATGACATCTTTTCCCTCGACCAAGCGCGACAAGCAGAGAATTAAGCATTCATCATTTGTTTCCAAGATTGAAAAATCCTCTGCCAAGACGCAGAAGCGCAGGCGCCCAAACAACAAGCTCATTGCCAACCTCGAGTCCCTCGCGGATGCGCTTCCCGGTGGAGACGTAGACGGCAACGTAGAGTTTGGCCAAGCGCGCATATTACACCCAAAACAAAAAATGGAGAGCATGAAGCACACAAAGGGCGCCAAGAAGAGGAAGGAGAAGCTCGAGAAGCTCGAGAAGGCGCGCTTCAATGCAAACTTGGCTCAGTTGACCACAGCGAGCACAAATGGGGCTGACACTGTCAAGGACCGATGGGCGGCGCTGAAGAGCCATGTACAGACCAATATGGAGGTCAGGCCCGAGTTTGCCCAGCAATGAAGCCAACCTGCTGGAGACGAATATCCGCCCTTACATCGGGCTCGCTAGACAGGAGCGATAAGTTTGTCCGTCCTGCACACATATGCGTGCCTTCGCAACAGCCATCGGAAAAACGATTGGTCATCTTGCTGAGTCCAGATGTGGCAATTCGGCGCGATGCCCATCACTATCGTCTGCAGTATCTATAGGAAGGATTACGCGGCGCTCCTGTCATGCATATGACACGAAACCTAGGCCACAAGGCCAGAAACTTATGTCGTACACCATTGCCGTAGACAAGACATCTTGGAGTCCAGATATACAACATAATTGCTTGCTCATATATCCAGCAATTATACACGCCGCTGGTACATTTCCAAGTCACGTAAAGCTATATGATAAAAAATACAATCATAGTTCAACGGGAAACACTCCTCACAATCCATGGAACTCGTTTTTTGGCTAGTACATCTAGTCCACTACACGGTAGAACTTTTAAAAGACTTGGAAGCCCAGTACGATCAGAAAAGTTTGACAGACGATAGCAAATACATAATCAAGTCTAGTTGCAGCCCCAGGTTTCTCAAGTCCTTAAGGAAAAAGACAGCACAAAGAGGTATCCCAACAATCTTGAGACCAACAAAAAAATTGAAGCCCGGGTATCGTACATACAAAAAGCTGAATAGGAGAATCATTCCCCACATCTCATTCCCAAACTCTCCAAATAGACACCCAAAACCACGTGACCAAATCCCAACCATGCTACCTTTTCCCCAAAACCAGCCAAGCACACGAATCCAAAACCTCTCAAACAACGGTAAAAGTACGCTGCGGATAATTATCCAACTGTGTCATATCCTGAATCTCCGGGAACCAATGCTCAAACAGCGCTTCGGCATCCTCACTCATCTCCTCGTCTATACCCTCAGGCGTACACTCGTAGCACTCAAAGCGGCCAACACGGCGATACGTATTATTTCCCAGCGACGAAGACTTAAGTACAACACCGACAATTGAAGACCTGAACGTCATGCTCACGAGGACGCAAACGAGCGTCTCGCCATCCTGCAGTGCGTCTTCGTCACGCGGCGGAACGACATCCGGTGTGAACTCGACGGTCATTCCGTTGCGGGCTAGCACGTACGAGTACAGTTGTTGTGGTGAGGGTTTCGAGGAGGTGTGGAATATGACTTCTGTTGCCATTGCGCCGGAGAGCTCGAGCGGCTCGCCCATGATGGGGGACCAGGCGCTTGCGCGTTTGCCCTTTGGGCCAAATGATGCTCTGCATGCGAGATCCATTGCGCTTGTGTTGTCGAAGAAGATTGGGGCGCCTTCGACGGAAGCCCAGGACCAGCTTGGAACATTTTGGCCTTGTCCAAGTTGTGGGCGCCGACAGCAGGAGCTGTCGTTGGGATACCAGAGAAGACCTAGTGTACTGAAAGTCCACTGTCCAGCAATGTATCCCGATTGTAATGTGGGTGACAATGCTTTTGCCATACTTGCTGCGGCGATGAGGCGGTCGCTGTCATATGTCAGGTGTCTTGCTGTGTATTCTGTAATCATGCAAGACCAGAGTTGTAGCGTTTCTTCGCGTTTCCGCAATAGTTCTTGGTGCGCGCCATTCGTGAGGTTGGTAGAGGCTAATTGGTTAGTGACACTGTCCATCCGGTTGTGGCCCAGGTTGCTGTTACCATTGTTCTGTTGCGGTTGATGTAGAGTTTCCGCAAGGACCTTGCCAAACTCCTGTTTGACCTGATCAGTAGGTCGCGAGTCAAATACTCTGTCTTCGATACGCCCGCATTCGCATTGGTAGCCTTGACGGCATTCGAGTATCATTTCACTTTTTGTAAAATGTAGCACACGGGTGGATAGCATGCGTTCGGTGTAAGGCCAGGCACGGACTAGAAGGGGCGTGTCCACATTTGCCTCTTCGGTAATGTTGAAGGGCAGTTCCCACTCATTCATGTGTGCATTGCCATTGGAGGGTGCTTTGAAGCTGTAGTGGCTCGGCTGCTCTCTTACGTTAATTTTATGTATTGAACCTTTGACGTCGGCTGCTTGGATTTTGAATGGTTGTGTCTTAGGAGGAAATAGTGGGTGGTTACTACTGTCGGATGCGGACGTTGCCGCAATGGTCAAGAAAGCGTCTCCAAAGATTTCATCCATCCTGAGCGAATCCTCAAGCTTTTCATGATCATCTTGTATCAGACAAAGGCTGTCGATAAACAACCACCGGAAACCAAGTGCTCTGGTGAGAAAAATTGTTTCCTGGTAAGTTCTAGGCAGGATTGACCACGGGATACACTTTTTGTGAGACTCTAGTGTTTCCAAAGTTGTCTTGGGTATACCTTTGGTCGTTCCCCAAACATGACTCAGGGCGATATATTCGCCATGTTCATATCTTCTTTCCTCTTGGATATACTCACTTTCGTGCAGTCGCAGAGTTTTGGGGTCATCACCTGCCGACAAGTCCAAGATGCGCTTTGGTAGCGTGGTGGGTTTACTTCTGCGACTGCATGTAGCGTGGTTGTCTAGACAGTTCTTTATCAAACTTCGTGCTATCATCAAACCAGTGTTCTGCAATGGAGTCTCTGCTAGTTGCCGGCCTCTTCCAATGGCAGAGAAAGGAGATTGACCATCTGCGCTGACGTCAGTACACATATTTCTGCAAAATTGGCGAACGAGCAGCAGGTGATCTTTGGAAACAAAAGTCACGTATCATTCAGAGCAGTGCATACCTCCATCTGTAAAGAACTCTAACTTGAGATCTGCATAGCCAGTGGCGTTTTCATGGTTCTCGTTTTGACATTCGTCGTGGCCTTCGTTGTCCTTCCATCGAAGCTCGACTGAGAGATGGTCCTGAAGGTCCCTGTCTGGTTTGGGGTTGAATGACTCGGCCGTCACTCGGATATTGTCCTCGATCACGCCAGCAAATCGGTCGCAATATGGCAAAATGCCATTTAGTAGAAGTGCACATGCGCGACAAGCACTTGAACTTGACCTCAGCGTTGATAGCCTGGTGTTGACCCAAACCAAGGATTCTGTGCTGCTATCCTGGGCGCCGTTAAGTCTGTGGGGGTATTTCTGCAGGCCTTTGCATGTCGCGCAAACGGAAACCATGGCGTCGTAGTTGAGAAAGGAGACGGTGATCGAGAATACGAGAGGTGCGTGGGTCGCCAGAGAGGGGTAGATCGTCCCGCGGGGCAGGGCGGCAAGACTAGTAGCCGTACAGTTCTGTGATTGCGACAGGTCTGTGGCGGCTATCACTGCCATGCGCCAGCTGAGCTTCCTTTTATCGAATGGTACTGGCAGGATACGAAAAGGTCTGCTGCTGCCCTGCGTGTGCCGCCTGCAGGCTACTAAACGCCTCCGTGGTGGACAGCCAGCCCTTTATCTAACTTTGAGTGGTGGAGGCGCCACCTAGGCATTCATTGCATAGCACAGAACCTGCGAATGGTATTCGCAGGGTCACAAGCTTTCGGCGACGCCAACAGCCTCCAGTTTGACTTTTGGGGGTTGCAACAGGGGCTGGATACATCGTCTATGCTGACGTCGATCGAATCAACACACGCTGACATGGAAAATGGGTTGCTAGATCTACATGGCTAGAAGCTATTACCGCACCCGACCTTTTGGGTCACCAGTTGATGGGCCGTAGCCATGCTTTCCACTTGGTGGCTTGCTTGGAGCCCTCAATATCGAGTGACTGGTTATATCTGCGAAACACTGCATTTTTCTTCCTCATGTTGAATA
Source organism: Bipolaris cookei (assembly GCA_002286855.1). Classification (NCBI taxonomy): domain Eukaryota; kingdom Fungi; phylum Ascomycota; class Dothideomycetes; order Pleosporales; family Pleosporaceae; genus Bipolaris; species Bipolaris cookei. Next base: position 748,767 of record NRSV01000006.1, on the reverse strand, counting down.
TCTTGGCTAGTGCCGGAAATTTTTCCTAGTATCAGCCACCCGAACTCACATAATTTCCCTGAAAATCCGGAGGTCCGCGGAAGGCCAAATTTCTGTCCACATACTACTAGGTTGCTCAACTTGCTCACACATATGAGACGCGTGATCGTGGCAGCTGTGGTCCTGCGCCCACCCTCCCGTTCAGCCACCCCGCCAGGCATCCAAGCGCATGCATGACAGGGTTTTTACATGCATCAACATAGAAAGATCTGGGACTAGTCGGTCTAAAATGTGCTCGGGTTTGGATTGGTCTGCCATGAGTTGTCAGACTCCTCAATCGGCTGAAATGACCTGAAGGGGCTCCTCCAGTTTACCAAATGCTTACAAGAGGAAAGTCGGCCGCTTACGTTAGCGGGAGACATTTGGCAAGAGGATACAATATTCCGTGTCTGGCTGCTATCATGGTCATAGTATTTTCCCTTGAGTGCCCGTTCTGGATGTGATGGGGGTGGTTGTGCCTCACGCCCAACGGACTATATCCTTATACAAGCATGAGATGGTCTTGGCATATAGCACAAATAGTGCTTCCATGGAAATCTTCCGTTCTCACCGTACACCATCTGTCACACTTTTATGATGACACTACGGTCTCGGGGCCTCAATCAATGAGATTCACCACAAATGGTATGGTTTGATGACTTGTCATACAGGCTGATCCCATCATAGAGGCTACGCGTGCAGCCATTCAATGAATAGAATCGCGGCGGCAAGCAGTTTCGATCCAATTAACCTATATCCTCCAGACCTGTTTATGAAGTAAGCGTCGTTGTTGGTGCTTCAATTTCTGAATGCGCAGACTGGGCTCAACCACAGAGCACTTGAATCTCACAACATCACACCTCCGCATCCAGTCCTTGATGCGTTTAGCGATGCTACACATCTGCCACCTTTGCTCATCCTCCGTCATACACTTACATGCGCTTGTGTCTGTGAGGGAATTTGGTGCACGTGTCTTGAACTCAAATTCAGTTTAGCGTCGCCCTGACCCCACACCGGGCTGCCGCTGCACGCATCCTTGAATCACGGGCGTTGGATGTCTCTCGACCACGCGCCAACATGACAGCAGTTATTAGTTCCCTACGCAAGCAAATTGCAGCATGCGAAGCCACACTACAGGAATTACGCCAACAGCTCGCGGAAGCTGAGCAAAACCAAAATCAGCCATCCAAAGTTGTTCCTCAGAAAAGGCCATTGGCCACGGACCCGACCAACCCATTGGATCATGATATGAACTTTGGTGTACCGGACGACTTTCGTTCCGAAGTTTTTGCTATTCTGGATCAGGGAGAAAAGAAAGCGAAGCATGATGAGTCAGAAGAGACCCAAAAGTGGGAGCTAGAGAAGGACGAATACAAGAGGTATGGAAGACAGCTGATCATGCCCGAGATTGGACTTCAGGGTAAGTGCAAATATCAATGACTGATGTGAGGAGTCTCACATGCTGCAGGCCAGCTTCGCCTCAAAAAAGCGCGTGTACTTATCGTAGGTGTTGGCGGTCTCGGATGTCCAGCTGCCGCATACTTGGTCGGAGCGGGCGTCGGCACTGTAGGTTTGGTCGACGGCGACGTGGTCGAAGAATCCAATCTACATCGCCAAATCCTGCACTCCACGGCAAGGGTTGGGATGACCAAGGTTGAAAGCGCAATGGTCGGGTTAAAATCGTGCGTCCACCTACAAACTTAAAGACACTTGTAAGCTTCATGAGATGCACAACTGACCGCCAACTAGGCTCAATCCTAATGTCAACTTGGTTCCACATATTTCTCGACTAAGTCCTGAGACTGCTATATCAACATTCAGTGGCTACGATCTGGTACTGGATTGTACTGATACTCCAGCGTCGCGCTACTTGATATCGGATGCTTGCGTCCTCTTGGGCAAAACGCTTGTCTCAGCGTCAGCCCTTCGTATTGATGGCCAGCTGATGGTCCTCAACAACCCACCGTTACCACCAGGTGATCTCAATGGAGGCCCTTGCTACCGTTGTATTTTTCCAAAGCCCCCACCACCAGAATCTGTTGTATCCTGCGGCGACGGTGGGATCCTAGGACCAGTTGTTGGCGTCATGGGTGTTCTACAAGCCTTGGAAGCCATCAAGGTTTTGACCCAGAAAACACCTTCTACAACACCAGCAGATTCACCAAGCCTCCTCATTTTCTCTGCATACTCGAATCCCATGTTCCGCTCTATACGCCTGAGGAGTCGAAAAGCAAAATGTGCTTCCTGTTCAGCAAATGCGACAGTTACCAAGCAAGCGCTAGAGTATGGAAGCCTGGATTATGTTCAGTTTTGTGGTAGCGTACTTGCACCCAACAATCTACTTTCCCCAGAGGAGCGCATATCCGCCCAAAATTACGCCAGACTACGTTCTGGGGTCAATCCACATACAGGCACAGTATCAAACAGAAATAGTCATATTCTCGTCGATGTACGAGAGAAAGTGCAATTTGAGCTGTGCCATATCGATGGCAGTGTGAATGTGCCCTTTTCGATTGTGTCCAGTACGCAAGGCCCAGGCGCCAACAAAGGGAACAAAGGGGGAGATTTTGAAGAAAACGACTGGGTCACACAGTTGAAGCAGTCTGAGCGGCCGATGTTTGTCATATGCAGACTGGGAAATGACTCACAAGTAACTGTCAGGAAGATGAAAGAACTCGGTCTTGATTTGGGAGGGAAGCGATATATTGGTGACATCAAGGGAGGTCTTCAATCATGGAGAAAAGATGTAGAAACAGACTTTCCAGATTACTAGGCAGCTCTTGCATTTCTATCTCTATATCCTCTTCAGTCAATAACAGCTTAATCAACCTTGTCAAGCTTTACCCTCCACCCGAGCAACTCAACACTAACAACCTTCCCACCTTCCATATGGAATACAAAAGTGTCAAGCGGCTCCCCAACATACCTTGCCGGATCCCCCAGGTTCCAACTCATACACTCAAGTCCACCCCACAGCTTCTTCGCCGGCACCTTCTGATCCAGCAACATCCTCCAATTCTCCGCTTCCGTACCCAAAGAATCAGGATCAGTAGGATACAACCTCGGACTAAAATTCTCAACTCGAATCCCCTTCCCTGCAGCCAGCGCCCGAAGAACAGGCACATTATTAACCGTGAGCGCATCAATCGAAAGGCCCGGTCCAGATACAGCAGACAGGACAACCATATCGTTCGATGTAGCAGACTTGTACGTCCCAGCATACTTCTTTGCAGCTTGTGCCCGTGCCAGTGCATCTGCATACGGCACCACCGCCGACACCAGCGTGCCAAGCACCTCAATCGACGAATACGACGTCTCGCCTCCCGCGGCATTCACCGTGATCGCAACGTCGAACTCAGGTATCAGCGCCACATACGATCCGTATCCTGGCACGCCCCCGGCTTTTGTGTACACATCGATTGCGCGACTAAAGGCTAGCGGTAGATCGGTGATACGGAAGATTTCCCATGCCACACCGACGTATTGCTGAGTTGAGCGTAGGAAAGTTGTCGGTTGCATCCAGGCGCGAAGCTCACTGGGACTTAGTAAGACGTTATTTTGAAGCGTGTGGAGGAGCTTGAGCATGTCATTGGGCGTGGACCAGAGACCGCCTGTGGGATTGAGATTTGCAAAGTCGGCGACGAACCAACTTGCGTCTTCGGGGCGGCGAGGGAGTATAGCTGCGCCATTATCTGTAGGTACCGTGAATGTCGATTTCGACATGCCGGCCGGGTCGAGGATGAGGGTTTGGATGATGGACTCGTAGCTTGTGTTGTATGCTGTTTCAAGGGCGTGACCGAGGAGTATGTAGGCGATGTTGCTGTACATGGCGTGTGCATTGGGGGAGTGCGGTGCGTAGGTCGGGTTGTTGAACATATCGAGGACTTGTTGGCGTGTGCAGGCGCGGCCACCGGGTACGGGATCGCAGCCTGGGAGGGTATTGGTGATGTTGGGGAGGCCGAGGCGGGCGGCGTTGCGTCCGTATGCTAAGTCGCCTACGTATCCCTAGAGAATGTTTAGTGGAATGCTGCGCGGAGAGGGAGTTGGACGTACGAATTTACCAAGGCCAGAGGTGTGGTCTGCCAGGGCTTTTAGTGTCACATCGCCATATAACTCCTCGCTCAACCCAGGAACGAACTTGGTTATGGGATCTTTGAGACTGAGAACATCCTTGCTGAGCTCCAGCGCGAGAGCAGTGATGAGCTTGGTGGCGCTGGCGATACGGATTTGTGTTTCAAATAACGATTGGTTTACTTGGCGACTAGGTGCTGAGTGTTCATGTTGGAAGATTGTGGTATTGCCAATCGAGACTTGTACTGCGAAAGAGGTGTTTTGAAGGAAAGTGAAGTTCTGGAACACGGCGTTTGGGATGGTGAAATTTGAGGTACCAGGAGCCAGTGATGGGGGCGGAAGAATGGGGCCGGGTGGAGGGCATAAGGCGAGTGTTGTTGCTATGAGGAGCGGAGCGGCAGTGACGAGATGAGAGAACATATTGTAGCACACTGCCAAGTATAATACACAAGGCGGAATTGGATTGGTGACAGGCAACTGTTCAGGCTTGGTGCTGGAAAAGATGGCAACAGGAATTCAGGTACGACACTGGTCCGAGTCTTATACTACTCACAAAAAATGACTTTGGGGCTTAGCATTGAATGACTGCCTCTGAGGAAGTACTCTTCACGTCCTGTTAGGCTGTGCTTACTCCGGCTTTAGGATAGATCTGCATGGTGCCTTCGCCCCCAGGGTATTCGTGCTCCGTGCGGAGATAGAATCAGGCCTTACCAGAGGCCCCTGTTGGTAGGCTTCCCAGTTTATTATTCGACTGAAGAACCTATGTATGCCTGGCAGGTGGTCAAGTTCGAATCCCTTATCAAATAACGGATCCTCTACCAAGTGCAGTACTCACAAAATTTCTGTTTCCATATGATTTCCATTAGAATTGACTACGATTCAAAATTTAGCCCATGGAGATCTCTGCACGAGGCCGTGTACCTGCGGCCTAATGTCTCTGTGTTGTGATCGGAGCTCGGCTGTGATTGGTCGGCTCGTACATCCTCATCGCGACTCGCACTGGCATTTATATCGGAGCAAACCGTAACTTGTGATTTGCTTTGTTCCGTAAAAGATGACATCGCTCTTGGAAGTAAAATTCTTTGAGCGACAGAGCTAAGCAGACGGTACATCGCCAGCTCAGCGTTCGTGTGGGGGCTTTTTACTAATAGACGCCCTATTTCACTGGGTGATATCAAAGAGAATGCTACAGGCTCATCACTCGATATATTCCTGTTTCAAGAAGATAAGTAATGTGAGTATTTGTAAATGTTCCTTGGTAAGTGATGTTTTGGCCAATAGGGTATGCGCGAGAGGGCCTCGTTACTCAAATTCAGGCGTCTATATCACCTCCGTTAAGGCGGAGTAATCTGCGCTAGCATCAGGCGTCAACTTTCAAGACATTCTGGGGATTTGCTTCAGATATTGCGACTCCGCAGTGGCTGCGTCGGCAAACTGGAGGCCTGAGCTACGCACAAAAGGCCACCCCAAAGAATAATACACGGCTTGGCTGCCACTAAGCCCGCCACTTCTCGATACGAAGCCTCCCAACACTAAAAATCCGTCGATGGTGAAAAGCCAAGAGGTGGCATTGCGGGTTTCTGGTACGTAAATTGTCATGGTTCGCAGAGAGACGGAGAGACGGGAAGCATACAATCATACTACACTCGCGTCTGGGGCGCATGACGAGCCAATAAAGCGTTGCAAGGGTGCTACTTACGATGGAGCTATTTTTCCCAGGTACCTGGACCGGCTTGTTATCAGAAGATTGTACGGGGAAGCGGGACTCGAGGGGGATTCTGGCACGGTCCGCGGAGGAGAACATGCAAGTAATATTAGCGCATATCCACGACGAACCCCCCGGCCCACAAGTTTTCACAATCTCCTCTCTGTATACCGCGTAACACTAAAATATTTCAAGGTTTTTGTGAAACTGTCAGCAATAGTTTGGTTACTATCAGGTTTTTGGTGACGAAAGATGCCCACATACGACAGTGGTACCGTTTTCTTTGTCGTGACACCAATAGTGAACGATCAGGTGACGTCGAATTTGATTTCTGAGAGAAAGAGAAGAAATGAAATAGATAATTTGGGAGCAGCGAGAGTTGGATATAGAATCCGGCCCCATGGATTTGGTTCCTCGGACTACAGAACCGATGGTGACAGAGATATGCGAGATCGGTCTTAGTCTACCAGAGGGCCATCCCTTTAGCAAACTACTCATCAACAAATAGCAACCCGGCAGCTATTGAAGGTGAAAAAGCAATCATACAGCCAGAACACACTCTTATCATCCACGCAAGGGACAATACTGACGGACCCCCTAACTTGGCGAAGGTGCTCCAGTCCTACTAGTATACGGGTACGCTAGCCATCAGAACCACACCACATCACCGGAAGAATGCTGACCCCAAGGCACACGGCACATTCCCCGGACGTGACATTTAGTGTATAACATTGGTATACAGCTTCCAACGTATCCGGTGGCTAATTTATTCACAAAGTTTTGAAAGTGTGTACATCTACACAGATACAATTCCCAGACCACTATCACAATCGTCACTTCAAGCAATGTTTGGAATCACACGAACAGTCCAATCTGGCAGCCCATATATGTAATATCGTGTTCATAGACTCTTATGAGACCCAAGCAGCGCTAAACTGGTTTATTTATTTATATATGTAATATCCAAAGCACAAAACCGCAAAGCACATCTAGGTGTAGTTAAATCCGCGGACAACCAAAGGATATTCGACACCCACCATCTTCCAAATACCTACCCATCAGCCCTCCTCTTACGTACCGCGAGCCGGAGAGCAGCAAAAAATTAGCCGGCGAGCCCGAATCGGATATCCCTTGCTGTAAATACCCCATTGCCCCTGGCATCGCCACAGCTACTCAATCATGCAGGCCCTGCTACTATTTATCTCTCAGCAGCACTACAAGCCCACCTATGCCATGGTTTCTATATCTATACATATATGGGCGCCACTGGTTATGTTGCCTATTGCAAAGTGTTAGTAGAATGCACAAGCCACACGTACTATGGACTTCAGCAGCATTCCAGCGGGCGCGGCACCCCCAGGCATCACGCCTAACCTCGAGAACCCTGCGAACCAGCTTAATACCGTGATTATCGCTTCAGCATTCATTCAAACGACTACTTTTATCTTTATTGCTTTACGCGTCTACATCAATGTCTGGATGCGGCGGATCTGTCTTGAGGATGTGTTCCTGTACATCGCTTGGTGCGTCTTTGTTGCTCAGACTAGTCTGACGATACATGCGGGTACTACGGGTGTCATGCGGCATTTGTGGGATATGAATTTGGCTATATTGCTGGATGGGAGCTATCATTACAACAACACAGTCATTTGCTATACCATCAGCGGGGGGTTCGCAAAAGCCGCTGTGTTTCTGCAGCTCAAGAAGATCTTTACTACGCAGCTGCGTGGTGCGGTGTACTGGGTCATTATTGTCTCGCTGGTCGCAAACGCAATCGCATATACGGTCCTCCTCTTCCTCTACATCTTCAACTGCTGGCCGCTTGAGAAAATGCGGAACCCACTGCTTCCCGGGCGCTGCATGGACTGGAAGCCGTCTGTCATAGCTATTGGCATCGTCAATCTTGTATCCGACATTGAGGCCCTGTGCGTGCCTATTTGGGCCATCTGGACACTGAGGCTAGACATCAAGAAGAAGCTTGAGGTTTTTGCCGTGTTCGCTGTAGCCACGCTGGCCGTGACTATTGCCTGTCTTGGACTTTACTTCAGGGTGTTAACAGCACAACGCTATGACTACACATGGCATCTCCCACAGAGTGCGATGGTAAAGTGAGTACAAGCGACATTCCTTCCTAATGCAAGAAAAAGCTGACAAATTTTACGCAGTATAGCTGAGCTGGGAACCGTCATCATTGTGGGGTGTTTTCCAGCATTGCCACGACTGTTTCGCCGGAATGAGCGTAGAGCTGCACAGGTGTCTCCTGGGTATTTCCATTCTGCAGCGCGGAACAGAGCAAGGGTAAGGAAGGGCGCGCTCGATGATAGCCACGACAGTGCGGGGTAGGAGTCGAATTCGATCGTGACGCTTGAGATGTGTGGGTATACCAACAGCATCGTCGATCACAGGGGGAGTGAGGTTTCATTTGGCGGTGAGGACGATATGCATGCCATATCGAATCCAATTCTGTCTACTACCGACATGACGGCCTAGGCGGTGAAACTTTATTCTACAAAATGGGGAAAAAGCAAAACACGACAAGGCAGAGAGTATATATTGATGTTGAAAGTTAAAATAAATCATCCGAAAGTATAACTTCATCGGTGGTTCGTGGGGTTGTCAGGGGTGATCAAACATCAAGCGAGATGCTATAAGCAAACCCGGGAAAACAATAGGAAAGAATGAACGAATCACTTACAGAAATGTGGCATATCCACGCGACCAGCAAGCTGAAGGGTAATGAGTGGGTAACAATGCAAATATTCAGAGTCACAGCCACCGATCCACTGAAAAAGAAAGTATGCTCTCAGCTTTCTTGACCGCTCTACCGCCCGATCAACGTAGCTAGATAGCAAGCGCCATGATGTCAGCGGCGCTCTTTGTTCAGTTGGACCACTTACAATGACTGTAGTGTTTTTAAGCACAGCGCTAAATGCGGGCCAGATGCAGATAGCCAGGTGGGTGGGGAAAAAAAGGCTGCAGGAAACCGCTCTCGTGACTCTTCTCTCATAGAATCGGAAAGAAAGTGCGATGTGGAAATTGCATTCTGCAATGGCGATCGGCGTATTTATGAAATTCAAGTCATGTGAACAACTATCTGCGCTACTTACAGCTATCACAAAAGAAAAGAAAAGATTCAAATTCTACTGATTAGAAAGATAATATGCTGTGATAGAGATAGAGACGGATTCTACATATGTTGACGCTACTTGTAATCGGCAAATACAGTGGTATCACGTGCCCGGTCCGAGTCTATCCATGGTCTTGGGAAATTTTCTGCCAATTAGCAATGGAACAGCAAAGTCGAATATATGATAAAGTGTACAAATTCAACGCCGTTGATATGCCCGTCCCATGTAGCCCGTTGATGAAATCTCCGAAAAAGTAAATAGCCCAAAACGCCGCATTAGATCCTGATCAAGTCGCTAGTTTCGAGTCAAACTGGGAGAGAGAAAAGAAATCGGTAGTGACTGAATATGCGGCCTTTCAAAGGCTTAACTGCTGCCAGTGCTACTATGCATAGGCATTGCTGGTGTATGCATTACGCCGCTGCCACTTTGCAAGCTCGAGTTTGGACCTTGTTGCTTCTTCTTTTCCTTCTTTGCCCAACGCACTGTAGTTGATTAGCATGCAATTTTGTTACTTGGAAGAGGTGTTTGCTTACATCCACAAGCATTGCAGAGCGTCTTCGGTCCGTTTGGACCTTTTCGCCATTCGGGCGAATCCAGCGTTCCGCAGTCGGTACACACGTACTCGTCTGCAATCTTCAGCTTCTTCTTCTTTTCCGATGAGTTTCTGCCGTCACGATCTAGAGATATTTGTATGCCTGCATCACCGCGTATGAGGTTGGGACTAGCATCGCCTGTACTTATACCTTGAGAGCGCTCGCCGTCCCTGTAGCGGAGACCGGTCAACATTTCGATAGTCTCGAGATGGTTCGCGCCCTCGTATCGCGCCATCTTGTCGTTGATGCTGTCGGGCTTACTTGCTGCAAGGGCTTCGTCGAGGTTTTGCCGTGTGAGGGCGGTGTTTGATACGACTGGTTTCGCCGGCGGCGGCATTTGTGCGTATGACGCGGCATCTGCTTGGCTCATATTCTGGGTGACGTGTGACTCAGAAGCTGTCATAGAGGCTGTGGCGCCGTCAGCCTTTTTGGCCCAGTCGTCCTGCTCATCCTGCTCTTCGCGCTTGAGTTCGGCTATGCGCTTCATGAGGCGCTCGTTTTCAATCTTGTGTTCGAGGAAGGAGTCGAGGAGGGCGGCGTTCTTGGTAGGGTAGGGGCGGGCCATCATGAAGAAGCCGCGACAGTTGATGGCGTTTGGCGGCGCAAACGTGTTTGTGTCGCTGCTGAGGTGCGGGTGGCCATGGGACTCAAAGATGGCCCACGAGTCGTCGGTCTTGCGGAAGCGGTAGAAGAAGCGCAATGGGTTGCCGGAGGCGATGGACTCGTTGAACTCCTTGACAAAGATCCCAATGTCGTCCGGGTGGATAAACTCGTTAATGAAGCGACCCATGATATGCGACGGCTCCCAGCCAGTCAACGGCTTGCACGAGGCGGACACATAGAGGATTCTGCCGTCGGGGGTTAGAATATGCAGCAGGTCGCGCAGCTCTTCGAGCACGCGCTGGGACCAGTTGCGGCGTTTTGTAAACTCGGTGAGCGTGCTGCCAGAGGGATTCATATTGGGAGCGCCAAAGCCCGTAGGCAGCGGGCCTGCGCCGGCACCCGTCATTTGCATGTCGGTAGCCATGGTGTTGTTTGGTGGCACGGCCGACTGCTGCATTTGTGGGTCGGCAAAAGCGAAAGCGCTGCTCTGGCCGTCTGTGCCGTCAAGCGAAGACATGTCCAGGTCCATATGTTGCATTACATTGTCCATTGGCAGACCGCTGAGGTCCGGACGGTGAGGATGCATCGGGATCCCAGCCATGGAGTTGAGGCCCATCTACAAGTCACCATCTTCAGAATTGCCCAGCCTAGTCAGCAAGTGGGGTCGCACGTACCTCAGTACCACCGTTCGGGTATTGCGCCATGGCGGCGTCGCAGTACACCACAGCAGCACTCAGCATGCGGTGTCGTACAGGTGGGCGGAGTCACGGGGAGGTGCAGGGGGTCTGCCCGGGCTGGCGATGGATGGAATATTTTTTGGGGGAGGTGGGAGGTTGGATGTCTGAGCATCCGGCGCCTTGTCATGGCGGCAGCTGTCCTGTCCTTACCGGCAAGGCTGCGCTTGGGGAACAATCACCGACGTCCGCAGCCACAATGCTTGCTTAGGCTGTCCTCATAGCACAGACACGACGTCATCATTACCATCACGTGACACCGCGTCGATCTGGACCAGCAACTCTAGGCTGCCGTCACGTGTGGCTGCCATCACGACGCGACAAGGTGCCCCTCCACCACAACCTCCACAACCACCAGGGCCATCACCAGGGCCACCACCAAGGCTAGAGGCCAAAGGTAACAGAGTGCAGCGCCCGCCAAGCACTGCCACCATCACTGCCGCCGCCATGTCCAAGATCGACCGCATGATGATCCAGGGCATCCGCTCCTTTGGCCCCGAAAAAGGAGAGACCATCGTCTTCACCGCGCCGTTGACCCTCATTGTCGGCTGGAACGGCTCCGGCAAGACGACCATCATTGAGTCGCTCAAATATGCCACCACCGGCGACCTCCCCTCGAACAGCAAAACCGGCGGCGCCTTCATTCACGACCCCAAGCTGCGCAACGAGAAGGAGCTCCTTGCCCAGGTCAAGCTGTCCTTTCGCTCCACCTCGGGCGTACGCATGGTCGCCACCCGCAATCTACAGGTCACCCTCAAGAAGAACGCCCGCAGCCAAAAGACGCTCGAGGGTTCCCTGCTCATGATCAAGGATGGCGAAAAGCACTCCATCTCGACCCGTGTCGCCGAGCTCGACCAAATCATCCCTCAATACCTGGGCGTATCCAAGGCTATACTCGAGAACGTCATTTTCTGCCACCAGGAAGACAGCTTGTGGCCATTGGCAGACCCCACCACTCTCAAGAAGAGGTTTGATGAGATCTTCGAGGCCATGAAATACACAAAGGCGATTGATAACATCAAGATGATTCGGAAAGCGCGGAACATCGATCTTGGCCAACTCAAGATCATCGAAGCCAATGCAAAAGAGGACAAGACGCGGGCAAAGAAGAGCGAGGACAGGCAGGCTAAACTCTTTGATGAAATCGAGAAGCTGCGCGAAATGTACACAGAAATGGATGCTAAATGCACCGAGGCCCAGCACAAAGCGAGCGACGCTTACAGTCATGCTGCGCGTTTTGAGCAGATTGTTGCTCAATTACACGCCAAGCGCATGACACTCAGCATCAACCAGCAAAATGTTACAGAGCTGCAAGACAGTCTCAAAGAGCTGGCCGAGTCAGATGAGGAGCTTCAGGATATGCTGGATCAGTACGAGGAGCGAGTCGCTACATACTCCACACAAGTTACAGAGTTCAAAGAGCAATACCTTGAATTCAAGAGTGATTTGGAAGAAAGACGCGATGCACTAGGAGCAAAGCAAAGTGAGATTGGGAAATATGAAGCACAGAAAGAGCAGCACGAACAACAAATTCAATACCGCGAGAATGCAATCAAGGAAGCTGCAAAGCGACATGCTATCCGAGGATTCGATTACAATATCACAGAGAAGCACGTGGCCGACTTCCTGCAGATCTTGACTAAGATGTCTCGCGACCAGAACAAGGCTCTAGAACGAGTACGGGAAGAGTCCCAGCGCGATTTGCGTGTGGCTCAAGAGATCCTCAACCAGCTGAACACACGTAAATCTGGACTCAGTCAGAGCAAAGAGTCCGCCCGTAGTCAGATAATGAATAACGATAAGCGTATTTCAGAGCTCCAAAAACTTATGAACCAAATCAGGGCAGATGAAGGCAGCGAGGCTATTCTTGAAGCCAAGAAGCGAGATATCGAGGAGGAGTTGCAAGATGCTACAGCTACAGCTACTTCAGAGCGGTACGACGAACGTATATCAGAGGCTTCGAGTAACTTGCGGACATTGGAGGACCGCAAAGAACGCCTAACTGCTGAATTTGGCGACGCATCAAAGCAAGCGCGGGAATCTGCCTCTATTGACGTGAAGCGGGACGAGCTGCAGAACCAGCAACATAGCTTGGCAACTATGAAGAAAGTTCATAATAAACGTATCTCCCAGCTCGTTGATTCAGACTGGGATCCAGCTACCTTGGAAACAAGCTACCAGCAGGTGCTTTCCGAAAAGGTAGAGAAAGTGAAGGAAGCTGCGTCTCGTCGTGACATTGCGCAATCGAAGCTGGATCAGGTCACCTTCCAATTATCCAGCTTAGAATCGCAAGTGAAACAGAAGCGCGCCGAGCTTCAGAAATACGAAACCTCAGTCAAAAAATGTATACAGAAGGACGACATTTCCGATTTCGACGAGACTCTGCAACAACTTGAGGAGGAATACGAAGCAGTTTCCTCAGACAAGGCCAAGTTCGAAGCACAAATTGATTATATGGGCAAGTGCCTAGAGTATGCCGAGCAGCACAATATCTGTCGGCTCTGCAAAAGGACTCTTCATGATGATCACAAGGAAGATTTCACTACAGCCGGTTTCATAAAAGGACTGAAGGACATCATCGCAAGAGCGAAGAAGAACATGGATGCAGACAATGCGGATGAGATCTTCGCTGAGCTGGAAGGTGCTCGCAGCGCCAAACCTAGCTACGAACTGGCGAGTAGACTTCGTAACACTGAACTTCCCACGATGCAGGCGAACCTCGCTAAGCTAACATCGGAGCGAGAGGCTCTCAACAAGCAACTTGAAGACCAAGACGCTGTTGTTTATGAATTGGAGGCCGCAAAACAAGGAATCGAGTCTTTGACGAAAGAGGTGCAAACCATTGCTGGATACTACACCAGGGTGCGGGAGCTTGAGTCTGAGATCCAGGAGCTGGCACAAAAGCAGAAGTCTGCTGGGCTGTCGCGAGGAATTGATGCCATCCAGACCGACCTAAAGCGGGTTTCTGATGATAGCCGTGACGTCAGGAACGTACTTGATCAGCTTACTACAGCCAGAGACAAGTCACGCAGCAACATTAACACACTTGAACTGAGTGTACGTGATATTAGCGCCGATCTGAACAGTGCACAGTCCAAGCTGAAGGAGAAGCGAGCTCTTGCCGACCGCATTGATGAGTTGAAGAAGGAAAATACCAAGCAAAGAGAGGCTATGCGTAGTTTTGATCAGAACATTGAAAACATCAATCCTGAAATTGAACAAGCGCAGTACAAGTATGACGATGTCAACCGTCGTGGCAACGAGCGTGTTCAACGGGTTCACGATGAAGCTTCAAGATTGTCCGACAGTCTTCGCCAACTCAATCAGGCAAGCGAAGAGATCGTTGCCTATATCGAACGTGGCGGTCCACAGCAACTTGCTCAGACTCACCGAGAGATTGAGAATCTTCAAGGCGAGATTGCTCGCATAGAGGCTAACATGACCGATACGACTCGAAAGATCAAGAAGATTGAGGACACGATGCGTGATACGGAAATGAGCAAACGCTCCATTAGCGACAATATTCGCTATCGAAAAGCGAAGCGCTCCCTTAAGGGCTTGGAAGCAGAGATTCGACAGTTTGAAGAGCAGGGTGCTGAGCGCGACAAAGAGCACTACGAGCGTGAAGCTGAGCACTGGGATCTACAGTATCGTCAACTGAACATTGAGAAGACGGGTGTTGAACGTGATATGAAGAACAAAGACGACCAGCTAACCGAGCTCATGGATGAGTACAAGGGCCTCTATAAAGATTCCGCGCAGCAATATCGTGAGGCATACATCAAGGTCGAGACTACGAAAGCTGCCATTGAAGACTTGGGTCGTTATGCTGGCGCTCTAGACAAGGCCATTATGAAGTACCACACGCTCAAGATGGAGGAAATTAACCGTATCCTCGCTGAACTCTGGCGAAATGCATACCAGGGTACAGACGTGGATACAATCCGCATTGCATCTGACGGCGATGGTAAAGGCAACCGGACATACAACTACCGTGTTGTAATGGTCAAGCAAGATACTGAGATGGACATGCGGGGTCGTTGTTCTGCAGGCCAGAAGGTCCTCGCTTCAATTGTGATTCGGCTCGCACTTGCTGAATGTTTCGGTACAAACTGCGGTCTCATCGCGCTCGACGAACCCACCACCAATCTCGATCAGCAGAACATTAAGGGACTTGCAGAGTCTCTATCCCAGATCATTCAGAGCCGCAGGAAGCAGGCCAACTTCCAGTTGCTGGTTATCACGCACGATGAGCAGTTCCTGCGTGAGATGAACTGTGCTGATTACACTGATGTGTATTGGCGTGTGGGACGAGATGCGAAACAGGAAAGCTACATTGAGCGCCAGAACATTGCTGAGGTAAGTACATTTATTTTGTCTAGTGCTTGCATATAGCAACACACAATCTTCCGGATGATGGTTGGATAGAAATGCATCAATCATGTTCTGACATAATTTCAGGTTACTTAATTTAAGGGTCTATGATGAGCGTTGCAAAAACGATGCGACGTCTCATATTGAAGGCGCCTCATTGACAATGTAGCATTTCATGTTTATCGACGTTATCCATGGGCATCACAGCGACGGAGTTGGCATCATACCTGGTACAAAAGTGGGCATTTCACTGTTATTAGGCCATTCCTATGTGATGTTTACGCCGTTCGTCTTGACCGGCTTCAAGTTCACAAAGTAGGGAGTCAATTGTTCCGACTCAAAATCAACAACATTGTTGCATTCTGCCATTTCATCTCGCGTATTACATTATCCATGATGCTTGGACTCAGCAGCATCTACATCGTGGATTCCCTTCGTACGTTTGGCATAATCTAGTGACAATATTAGATGGGGGCGAGGAAATTTACAGAGCTTGTTGGCACAGAAGAAGTGACATGTGAGCATTTCGTTGATCGATCCAATTTCATTTCCTTTTTACATCTATTGCAGATTTACAAACAACCCGCCATCGACCAACAGTTGAGCTCCATTAACATAGGAACTCAAGTCACTGCCCAAGAAGACGGCTGGACCAGTAAGGTCACTGGGCACACCTGTACGACCCAGAGGTATCCTGCCCTCCATGTACTTTCTCTTCGTTTCATCCTCCAGATCCTTCTCATTCAGCTGTGTCCTGATCGTGCCAGGCAGCAGGGCGTTACACCTGATATTGTGTTTTCCCAGCGCACATGCCGATGACTGGATCAGTGAAAGAACACCAGCTTTCGTAGGTGTGTAGTGACCCTGGTACGCGCCCCCGACCAGTGCACTAATGGACGAGATACCGATTATGGAACCACCTGGGGGTGACTGGGCCGAGAGTTGCTTTGCGCCGGCTTGGATGGTGTGGAATGCGCCTGTGAGGTTGGTATTTAGGGTCGAGGTCCAGAGATCTTCCGAGATACTAAGAGATAATATGTTAGTTCTCCCTCACTTTCTTTCGCACACGAAATGAGCTTTGAATTTATACTCTAGAAACTCCTTGAACTCGCATATACCTGCGTTGCTTATGACTACATCCAGGCGACCCCATCGCTCCACCACTGCTGCCACCATTTTCTTGCCCGTCTCCGGGTTTCCGACATCGCCGGGCACTTGGACGAGTCGATTTTCTACGTCTTCTTTGCTCGCGTCAAGGATATGGGAGGCTTCTTCAACTAGAGACTGGTACTGCGAGGAGGACTTGTCGTCTCCAAGGTGGTTCACCGCGACATTTGCGCCGTGCTGCAGGTATCCGAGGACAATGGCGCGGCCAATACCCGTCACGCCGCCGGTAATCATCATGGATTTGCCGGTCAGCAGCTTCGGCGTCTGCGCCACGGGGGGCGTCCATAGACTGTTCTTGCGCGCGTGCGACATGGCCACGTATGTAAATGTGGGAGTGTGGGGTCAACAGAGAAGGTAGTAGTAGACAGCGGGATATGTGGGATATCGTTCAAGGGAGGGAGAGTTGCAGAAAGGTGTATAGGGCACAGTTTTTTCTTACACCGTAAGCGGCAGATTAGTTGAAGCCATGACGGCCCGTTCAAGAGCCCATGAGATACATATGCCGCGCTGCGCCAAATGGCCACGATAATAGGTCCGAGGAGGTGAAGTAGTGCCGTCGGTGTATTCCATGCCGAGGCGGGTTCTTGGCAAACTGCGCAACGGACGCGAAACGCCTGCCATAGTTTGCCGTCATAGTTTAGTCGGCCGCGTCGCAGACCTGCACCAATGGTTTATTCTTGGGACGACAAGGAGGCTGTGTGCTATCGCCTCTACGTCGAGGAGCGGAAGAGTCTGGAGGAAGTCATAGCTTATTGGGAGGTTCGGGGATTTACTCCAAGGTATGTGGGATTGTTGCGCAATTGCATGTCCAGGTCGCCGTACATCTTGCAGCTGTCATTGAACCCTCTTTGATATATCTTTGAACAAGGCAATACTGACTGTGTTTCTACAGTAAGCGGGCGTTCCAGACGCAGTTCAAGGTGCGTCGCCAGTAATCAGTCTCTTTCCGTCACGATTGACACAATGGCAGCGATGGGACTTTCCGAGCAAACAGAACCCGGCGCACAAAAACCCCGCTCTCGTCACACGGCTCCAGCAACTATGGGAACAGAATTGTACTCAAAGGGAGATGGTGGATATCCTGCAGGCTGAGGGCTTCAACATCAACGACCGCGAACTGCTCCGCCTGCGCCTCAGACTCAAGCTTTTACTCAGAGAACGCGTCTCTAAGCCGAAAAATGCACCGACAACCGATGGACGAATACAGAAGAGGGGAAAGAAGAAGGCAGCCAAAATTATATCTAGCAAAGGTCTCATAAATCAGCTTGGAAACGCAATATTGGGAGAGGAGTCTTCAAGCGAGGATGAGAGCGGGGAAGAGGAACAAGCTGACGATGGGTCTGCGGAACAATTGGAAGAAACGCGACCTATAATCCCTGAACTCAACACTGTTGGCTTGAGCCCAGAGGAGGTGCTTCGGAAACAATTACGACAACAACAACTGCAGGCCGAGAGCGACGAGAAATGGCGTACGCGGAAACGACGAAGACGAACCCGCGGTTGGGCAGGGCTGCCTGCAGATGCGCCTGGGGAGCCTCCTCGATTTCCGTCCGAGACGACCATTGACGAAGCGAAGGCGTACCTTTGTCTTGATAACAACATGTATCGCGAGTTACGAGAGCGTTTTCTTGATATTTGCAAGGCCGAGGACGTTGTCAAGAAGACGATTGCTGGCCCTGAGAAGTGGGCGCAGATTGTACAACAGCTCATCAAGGAAAACACGCACTTGACAGAGGTCTTCCAGCAGGAGCCTGAAGTGCTACAGAATCATGATGCGTTGTTTCGACCAAAAGGCCAGCGGGCCCTGTCGCTTGATGTCATTTGCATGGATGTCACGAAGCGGCTACGAACCCTGAATACACGAATGAGCCTTGCCAACGCGAAGAACATTCTTAGTCTCAACCCCGAGCAAACGAGACGCGTACGAAGCGCCTTCGCTGAGAAGCTGAAAACAGTGCACTTCACAAACAAACTCGAGGCCGGGGAAGCACAATGGACAGAACTGAAGCAGGCCTGGGTCAATGAGTCTGAGCACCTAGTAAAGGCGCTCTCGCAAGGCGAAAACGACCCAGACTATGCACACAAACTAAGAGCGCTCGAAGTTCTGGCTCGAGACGTCACGAAGAGACAGCAACAGGAGAACGCAGCCAAAGATCCAAACAAGAAGCGACAGGTCCACCAAGGCCCAGGACCAGGGCCTGCGCCGCCTGTTATCGCTCCTCATTCCATAACGCTGAGCTCCAAGGAGAACCCACATACAAACATGACCCGTGAAGAAGTACCACAAACATCCTACCCCACCGCCCCTTTAGACCTCCAAATCGACCCATCCCTCCTCCTAGCCGCCAGCGACGCCTCCATCCTCCCCATCCCAGACTACCCACCCCACCCCCGTTACCAACCAGGTCAATACCAACCCGCCTCCCACTTCCAACACACATACTACCCACCCTCGAACACCACAACCACCACCACCCCTCTCCCAATCTACTTCCGCCTCCACCCGCACTCCTCAACTCCCATGCCCGCAAAATCCCTCTGGCTCTCCATCCTGCACTCCCCCTCACTAACCGAGTTACACAACCTAGCTACCCGCGAACATCCGGGTACAGAAATACGTAAATTGGAGGGTCTAATAGCGTATAAGGGCGGTGTCGAGGGGAGAGAGGTTGGCGTGCAGATTACGGATGATGAGGAGTTGGGGGCTTATCTGGGGGTTGTTAAAGATGCCAAAGAAGGTGAGGGCGGGAAGGCGACGTTTATTGTGCTGCTTGGGGTTGGGGAGGGGACGGGGGTGGGTGGATATGTTTAGGGATGGAATGTGCAGAGGAAGGCAGGGATGTGGTTGGATTTTGGGGTGTGAGGATGAGGAAGGGAGGAGAGGTTGGGGTTGAGTTTGTGATTGTGAGTAAAAAGTAGTCCTTTTCAATAGTTGTATACCTGGAAATAAGGATTTTCGGGGCTTTTGATACCGCATGTACGGTCTTTCCGCTTAGAACAACTGTTCTCGTACCTAGCCTGCTGTTGAAACTCGAATGTGTTCGATATTGATCACACTGGTGTAACGTGCTCCAATTCTTATCGATGTTGAGGTTATCATGGCGGTGGCGAGTTTAGGTTAACATATAGATGGGTATACAGACGTTGGTTTATGGATTCATGTATGTGAATTAGAGAAGGGAGGTGCCGAAGGTGAAGGGTGGAACTGGGTGAGCTGGGCTCTGTAGGAATAGAGGGATATGTCGAGTACGTTGTCGACGTGTAGCAGGCCGGTCTTGTGAACTTTATTTAGGTTCTTTTAGTTCCTTTTTCTTGATCTTTTTTTTTCTACCTCGGTGGATGGTGGATTATGAATTCGTGGAAGCAGGGTTATGGAAAGGACAGGAGCACATGTAGGTCCTTTGGCTGGGTCGTTACAGGTTACGTGACACAACTTTGATGGACAGAGAAACATAGTTGAACCGGAAAAAATCGTTAAGCTACCAAAAAAAGTGTGTGTATGGAAATATAAAGTCGTTGGTGATAAGAACAGTAGAAATCAGGTCATGTCACGTCACTTTCCATCTAACAAGCCTCAAAATCCTTTTACCCCTCGCACTTCCCCAATTCCTTCCATCCACCTCTGGATCCAACCTATTCGAACCCAAATCACATATCCAAAGCATACGCCGCACACCCGGCCCCCCACCACACACTCTCCTTCTCCTCCTCGCTCAACCCCCTCGCTCCCAAGCACCCCTGGACTACTTCCCTCCACAGCGACCAATTCTCCGCTTCGCCCTTTGGCCCACCAACATTGCACACGGGCCAATCGCTGCCGAACAGAATCCTGCGAGCACTAAAAGACCGGAAAACGTGGTTGAAAAAGGGGGAGAGGGTTTTAACGAGAGTGGGAATGTCAGAGGGGGTACTGGGTGTGTCTACGAATTCGTTGAGGGCACCAGAAAATTTCATGAAGACGCAGGGGTCAGAGGAGAGGGAGGAGATGGAGGAGAGCCAGATGGGGGTTGGGGTTGGGGAAGAAGGGGAGAGGGGGTGTTTTGCGAGGTGATCTGGCTTAGTGTTAGTTTGGGATTTTCAAGTCTTGATTGTATTTGGTAAAATACTTTCAGCTGGGAAAATTGAGGAGAAAAAGAGGGATACTCACTCAACACGAATCTCACCCCATTTCCTTCTTCAACGCCTTCTTTCTTTTCTTTTTCTCTCGTCTTCGCAATCAACTTGCCAATCGCTTCCATGGGTCCAGTCCCATCTCGATTGATATCAACACCGACATCGAAGGCCCACCCCTTACCACCGTTTCCGCGTCTCAAAACACTCAGATTACTAACCCACGACTCTTCATTCTCTTGCAACATGCGCTGCACAACGCCGTCACTCTTTCCCTGGAGCAAGTACCTGAACCCCACAACTTTGCTCCATAGCTTGGGTCCAGCGGTTTGCTCCGCTAGTTCAAGGTAGATGCGAAATAAAGTAGGTGACAAATGCAGAGGACCATATACTACGCATCCGAGCATTTTATCTGCTTCTTGCGGGGTAAATCCATCGCCATCATCTGGTTTCGCTTCTGTGATCCGCCGGAGAAAATTTATTTCTTCCAGTGGCTGTGCGACCCATTGTGAAAGTTTCTGCTTGGCTTCTTTGATTTCTTTTTCGTTGGATAGGGAGAAGGAAATGTTGCTGGGAAAAGATGATGGTAGGTAGCGGTCTGTTTCTACATATATGAAACCGATGGGGGGTGGTGACGAGGCAATGGATAGGTAGTCTGAGATTCCGTGGCGCTTGGCTAGAGGGTGGTCGGGTGTCATCCAGCCATGTTCAGAAGATGATGTTGCTGTTGAGGGCCAGAGATGGATGTGCGAATCCAGAATACGCTGGTGAGGCTGTGACATGATTCAGTTGATTGATTGGCAGTCTGATAATAGTGTGTGTGTGTGTGTGTGTGTGTGTGTGTGTGTAGGTGTTAATGAAGCGTTGTTGGTGGTGTGACGGTAGAGATGGCGTGCAGAAGAAGATGCAGACTTGATTGCAGTAGCTGCCTGAGTATAATAATGAAGGAAGTTGCCATGAGCGCTTATAGTGTCTCAAATAGCTGTTTTGCTATCACTGTTGCTATGCCACTGAGTTGTTACCTAGATGCTCTCCGCATTTGGCGGGGTAATGAGGCTCCGAGTAGGACGGGCTCTGCACCCATCAACATTATAGGCTCAACTGAGCAGTCAAAACACATAAAGTACACAAACACATTAGCAGATCACCCTACTGTGTTGTGAACTATTCTATGTGAACAGAAAGCTGGTAAAAGTCTTGATTGACTACACTTGCCAAGGTTTTATGGCCCAGGGGCTGTAGCCCCTAACCACCTCGAGTAAACAATCCGTCCAACTACCGTTCAATTGTAGAGTGCATGAGAGCGTAGACTGTTAGGATTTCGAAACAATAAGTACTCCATGTAACATGTAGATATCCAGTCTGAAAACATTGGCCGGGGATACCTTTCCTTCGCTAACAGGGGCGCGCGATGGGACATCGTCGATTCAAGTCTTAGCGATGCAAATGCAAATACACTAGCTGCATGTCATGCATACGGGTTAATCGGGGGTCCACGAGCAGCAGTCTAGGTGTATAGTATCTGCGAGGCCTGCATCTAGGCCTCACAGTTCTAAAAAGGGCGCAACCCATACCAATGTGTCAGGCCAACGAGCGCACGACGGAGATACTTCTTGCATGTCTCTACACGCACGCCGGCCGGCAAAGTATTGACGTGGGTTGAAAAGGCAATTGCTCCCGACCAGGGCAAGCGACAGGCGCTTACTCGTCCCGTGTCTGCCAGCCACACGCGGAGGACAAGTGTTCAACTGCAGGCCCGTGAAAGCTGGCAAAAAATGTGGGGTAGCTGGAAACAACCGTCGTCCACGAACGAGGTCAGTCAAAACCGTAATATAGTTCCGCTTGCGAAGATGAAACCGGGTTGCGTTGAAGCTTGGCAGTTTTTTTTCCCTGCGTTACTTGATGTGCCTTGAAAAAAAACTATATCGCTATTGTCAGGTATTTCCCGAAGTCAAAGTGGGAAAAGTGGAAGCGAAGGAGGGGTAAGCGGAGGAAAGAGGGCCGGAGAAGGGCCGAACGTGGCTCGCGCAGCTCAACAAACAAACTTGTCTTTCGTGCGTAAGACGTGGGTGAGGCTCTGCACTATCTCATGCATTTGAAATGTATGTGGTGTTGCATGTGATGGGCGCGGCGTGTGGACGGCCTATGCCGAGGGGCAGGCATCGGCATGTCGCAGGATGTACGAAACAAGAAAAAAAAAAGCCGTCGGCCCTGTAACCATCAAGCTGTGACACTGTGGTGGCTCAACGTGCCCAACACTCCCGATCCGCGCCTCTAGTAACTCCACCAGTGGGCGGAAGATGCTTTTCGGTATTCCCAAAAGAGAGGGTCTGAAAGTGGGTCACCCTTGTTGAGTCGCGAGTGTCACCTCAGAGTTGTGAGCAAAAGTTGGCACGGGCAGAGATTTGCTGAGCACTAGATGATTCCGTGTCCACACCCGTTTGCCCATCATCCGTCAGCACCCGTTAGTGGATGTGCCTAAAGGGTACGTACAGCATCTTATCAAGCAACGTAAGTGTGTAGTATGTGTATGTTAAAGGTGCGGTGGTACTGAGATACGCTACACGAAACATCAAACGCTGACTCGTGCGGGATAGAACGCCTAAAGTCGACTGAGACGGAGAGGCTATCCGGCAGTTTTAACATGAGAAAGAAAAGGGTGGGGTTGAAAAGTCTGGACACAGCGAGTGTAGCCGTGATTGTGGAGAAGACAGGCAAGACCCTTGATCCAGACAAAAGTCGAGTCAGCGACAGGCTCAGTCGCCCTGCACGACATTTTAGCGCATTTATTACTGTGGAGTAGTAATATGCGCTGTGGCTCGCTCGGGCCAAATGACCGCCCATCAGCGCTGCTCAAGAGGGTAGATTTCCTGGTCAATGAGATGGAGATGCGGCTGAGGGTCAAGTGTGGCTTTAGTGGCGCGCAGCGTTGACGTGCAGCTGCAGGGGATGATAGTTTTGCGTTGTGGTTGTGTGGGGACGCAAAGGTTAACTGTAAGAGCGTTGTCGGACGTCGTCATCTTGCAAAGATCGACGAACCATGGAAAAGGCAATTCTTAGGGATGTTTTAGCGCACCCTGGATCGGCCAGGATCGGACCCATCGCTATTGTACCGAGTCCATAGATGCTAGTAGGGGTGTCCGCAGGACTACACTTTCGTACGGCGCTACTCGACGCGCAAGCAGTGGAGTTGGCGCCGCAAAGAGACAGCAATGATGATATCATTCCCGAGCACGACAGTGAGTTATGCAGCTGCGTTCCTGGAATGACTAGATGTAGATTTGGCACGTGACCTAGGTAGATATTGCGAATGCCATGTCACACCTTTTGAGCATACTGGCCGTAGAAGTTTCGCCGCAAGATCTCCCGCAGTCGCCGGTAGCCAGCCATCGTCGCTTTGCATCTATCCGTTCTGACGTGGGACTATTTCCAGGTCGTGCTTGTAGCTCGATCTCGGTTTAGGACCGGCTCGGCGCGAGCACTACGTTTGACACGCCCGCTTCGTGACGTCGTCGAACCCCAAGATACATGCCTACGTGTGTACATCCATGCACGGCGCCGGAGAAAATTTGTTGCACCAGACATGTCGAAAATTTACAAGTTTTGACATTTCGGACAGACGCAAGGCCGAGCACGTCGTTATTTGTGATGAATACGGAAAATGTTTTCGCTTTGCAGATGTCGAATTCCAAGTTTACTGCGCAAGCCCCCCACCCCAGATTCTTCAAAGCGCAGTGCTCGGCACACCGGATCTGGCCTAGCGGCCATGGTGTCAGACAATGTGACATGATCATGAGCAGATGAAACCGGCCGACATGAGAGAGCCTTGTACGAAGTATTGAACAGGCCCAGGCCTTTTGTGTCAGGTTCCATGTTCGATGTCGTCAGACGGTCATTACTACCAGACAATTCCGTCGGCAGCGGTTGGCTGGAGGGGGAAATGCTTTATCCTTACTATCGTCATATTGGTCTGACGAGTCCAGCCCACTTTCGCCAAAGCAAGATTGAGTGGGGTTGAGGAGGTGTATTCCCTTGCAGTGTACGGGTATAAGGGCTCGGAAGCATAATTCCTAAGCAAGATAAAGGGAAATATATGCGATGAGTCCAGAGTGCTTACATGCAACCCGAAATCGTGTGTCGCGCGTGAAGCGAAGGGTGCAGAGTTTTCGCCTTGGACCCGGCTGTATGGATGCGAATGTGTGGTGACGAGCAACGTGGGAGACGACAAATGGCAACAAAAATAATATGTAAGACCAATAATAATAACAATAATAATAACAACAATAACCACATCAGCATTCCATATTAGGCGAGGGATTATTGTCAGGGCAGGCGGGTAGGTGGCGACATGGCATTTCAACAACTGACGGGTGCAGGGAAGCGTGTCGCACGCTACGTGATTGCGCCATGTCGCAACCGCGTATATTGGTAGATTGGCATTAGTAGAGCCATCTCGATGAGGGACTTTACGAGAGACGACCAAGCACAAGGGCTCAGGTGCGTGTGTGGCGCGCACGCGCGCCCAGGCTGCACCTGAGCTTTTGGAGAATTTCGGATCGGCAGAAGCACCAATGAAAATGTTCCGCGTCGTGGTAGTATGGGGTGCTTGGGCACGGCTCACCACAGTCGAACTGCGAGTCCGTGCCTAGGCCGTGTGCGACGGTGCAGTGCATCGGGGACCGCGGGACAGCAAGGCTTGCAGATACTTGGCCGCGAAGCGTTGGTGGAAAGGTGTACAGCGTGGTGCTTGATGTTGTCTCTGCTGGGGAAAGTCGGGGGTGGGATAGCGAACAGGCAGCTATGACGAGAGGTGGAGAGGTGGAGAGCTATGGGCCTGGCATCGCGCCGCGGTCGGCGCCAGGCTAGCGTCTGAGCTTGTTGCTCTCTGGACACACAGGCCTGCGGGAGCGGGACGACAAGCATAAGGTTTGCTACAGAAAGGGTCTCTGCCGCTCGACGTGCTGACTCGCTATGGCTATTCGAGGCCGAGGTGCATGCTCGTGCTGGCCGTCTGTTGTATTTGCTTCTTCTCTCGTCCCGACGGGCGGGCGTGGGCGTGTTACGTCGTGGCCGGGCAGGGTGGTGCGTGAAATTGCCGCAACGCACAATGATGATTACTGAGGGCAAGCGAAGTCGAGTGTGCATGAGAAGTTCGGCGCCGGCAAGGTTTCCCTGGAGGCGCGACTACGAGTAGGCCGTGCAGCATGCAGGCCCGCTTGAGTGGGCGTACAGGTCGTCAGTGGGGAGGGCGTCGTCTGAAGGCCTTGGCGGGAGGCAGAAGGCCCATGGGCGAGGGCCGTGGGCGAGGGGGCCCCGAGGAGGCTGCGCCCGCCGCCCACTGCTGGCTGGTGCTCAGTCGAGGGCGGGCGCGGTGCGGGAGAGGCCAAAGCCATGGCGCCGCAGCGCCTATTTGCTGTGGGTGTTGAGTAGTAGTACACATGTACTTGCATCGTGGTGGGTTAAGGCGACGGCCGCGCGCGGAGATACGAAGTGCCTCCGAGTGTGGAGAGTGTGAGTGCCCAGTGCAGACACAGTGCAGAATGCAGGCCCGGTTGCAGAGCGAGTGGGTTCATTGCGACAGAGGGCCCCCCTTCCCTTCCTCCCCGTGGCGATGCCTACAGGCTGGGTACGCAGCAGCATACATACATACATACACATACATACATGCCACATATGTACATACACATACATACACGGCCCCCCTTCGCACCTGCCGTCTTGGACTCCCCTTTGGCCTGCATTGCATGGCCTTGTCCATGGCCCAAGTAGCGTAGTCCGTCTTGAGATAACATGCCGCCCACCACTCCTCGACTCGGCTCAGACTACAGATCAAGTTGGAAGCCATCGGGCAGGCGAGCGGGTGATGGTTCGCGCTACCTGTA
The DNA here is from genome assembly GCA_002286855.1 of Bipolaris cookei. Classification (NCBI taxonomy): domain Eukaryota; kingdom Fungi; phylum Ascomycota; class Dothideomycetes; order Pleosporales; family Pleosporaceae; genus Bipolaris; species Bipolaris cookei. The sequence goes on along the minus strand of NRSV01000006.1, from coordinate 722,382 downwards.
GGCCGTGCAGCGCGGGTAGCACGCCTAAGCCAGATACCTGACCAGGGTACTGTGCGGCATGCCATGCATGTGCGCCTGTCTTTGTTGCTTGGGAAACAGCTTGTCTTGTTGGCATCCACAATTGTCCTGTTTGCGCGAATCCCGTCTTGAAGCGAGACAACCAGCCTGTCCAACAAAATCCATATCATTGCAACTTTTCTTTGCATAAACTACAACGGTTGGCTATTGACCAACACCGTGACACGGCCAGGAAAAAATAAAGACGCTGCAAATTTCGTTCGGCCTCGCGCCTTTCAAACGCCAAAACACCATGCAATCATCCCAACCGGGCCCCTTTTGGTGGTATCCGAGAGCTGCCACGCTCCAAAAATACTGGGAAACAAGACAATGCTGTTCTACCTTGCATGCCCCTGGCACATGTCGGGCCATGCTCCAAAGTAATAGTAATAGTGCGAGATAAAAAAAAGGCTGATCAAAGGCTAAGATGCGTCTAACATGACTGCGACATCCAGAAAAAAAGTGTGGCCGAGGGCTAGAATGCGAAACCAAAAAGTGGAAACGGTCGTCTACTTCATCATCGGGAAGCCGGCGCATCGCTCTCGGAGGACGCGTCCACCTGGCGGAGGTGTCAGGGGAGGCGTAATCGCTGCCATCGGCGGGATCGGCAACATTCGGATGTTGTCGTCTGCATCGGCGCCCTCACGGGTGCCCCATGTAGTCTGATCAATAAATGTCAGCCATGTCAAAGGTGGGTGCCAGCGATGATGCTGGTTGCGCTTGGTGTGGGTGGCGGATGGGAGAACATACCTCTGTGACGGTGATGCAGCCGTAGAGCTTGATAAGGTTGTGGAAATAGCCGAAGAGAATCGAGACGGGCACGAAGCGGACGTCGCCGGGGTTCCTTAGCAGATGCGGCACTAGCTTGATCGTCTTTGCAAAGACCCAGTGCGCGATAAACAGTGTCCACAGAAGCGAGCGCTGCCACTTGTCGGCACGCGACAGTTGGCCCTCGTCGGCTGGGTAGTATCCAGTCTCACAGAGGGCAAAGTAGGCCGATGCAAGCAGGGCGCAGTCTAGCAGGAACGCCCACTGCGTCACGGTGGTCTGGAAGACGGCATAGAGTGACCATGGGTACCTCTGTCGCGTCAAGTGGTGTCAGCAAAAGGGTCATTGTGCACAACCGGCTAGTGAAAAGAGGGGCAGGCTTGGCGCCTCGACGACGCGAAATTTGTGCAAATATTGGAACTAGCAAACTCACCATCCACATGTAACCCTCGGTCAGGCTAGTCAGGTTGCTCCTCCAGTTGGAACGGACCCAACGCAGACATTGCCGCAGGTACTTGGAGTCGTCTTCAAGCGTCGTCTCGACTTCGCACTCGCGGTGGTTCTGCATCTGAATTCTCCAGTTGTGCGAAAACAGCCAGCGGGTGATGAAGTTGTCGTCGTCGGCGTTGAGGAAGTGGTCGCTGCCCCATGTCTCGTGTGTGAAGCCATAGGTGAAGTTGGGATCTTGCAAAATCTCAGATCGATAGGCCACGGCACGGCCGGACAAGCAGGGCAGGCCGCCGTCTATCCAGTTGCAGGCAGTGCAGTCGAAATTTCTCCTGACCAGGTAAATGGCGCCTAGAAATTCCCAAATGTTAGAGCGGTTGAAGCGGCGAATCTGCTGGTTGGTGCCAACTCCGCCCACGCGTGGGTCCTCAAAAGGAGCCAGGATCCATTTGGTGAACTTTTCAGGCAGCCAGACGTCGTCGTCGAGAAGAAGCGTGATCTTGGTCTCGACCTCGGGAATGGCGCGGCACAGCTGGCGACGCTTGTTGGCCTGGCTGACGGACAAGACCTGGATAATCTTGGGGCTGCCGAGCTCTTCGACCATCTGATAGACACGCTTGACACGCGAGTCAGGCGTGACGAGTAGCAACTCAAAGGGTTCGAGGCGATATGCGCTTTGGACCGTCTCTTTTAATTGCTGGAGATCCTCGGCAACAGTGGGAATGATTACCGTCATGTCTTTGGAGGTGATTGTTGGGTCATCGACAGGCTGCATGGGCGTGTACGTCCAGTTGCTGGCGAGGTTGACCCAGAGACGGACATAACGAAACAAACTATGGTAGTGAGTCAGTGTAGTCCCGGGAGCGGGGAGGAGGAGGGAGTGGTGAAGGTAGTGGTAATGGTAATGGTTGTCAACATACAAAAGCACGACAAAGATACACAGCCAGCTCCAATTAGGGAACAGAGTCAGTGAAAAGGGAAACATGGCGGCGGGCGGCCAACGAGTGTGGGAGTGCGGGATGTGAGCTTCGACAGAATATGGTAGACGAAGATCACATCGAATGGTGGGAGTGAAAAGCCGCTTGCATCGGGGAAGAAGCGGAAGTGACAGGTATTTAAACACGTATGCTTGCGAGCGGGCTAGGGCGGCGAGGACATGTTTCGCTTCCCGGCGCTGTTTAAGCTGCATGAGATTCCCTTAGCAGACTTTGGGGTAGTGTGAACATGGCTGGAGCATGAGGTAGTCGCGAATTTCCAGAGGCGACATGGGTGGGGGGAGGGGCGACACGAGTCGGGAATAGCACATGCGCCTTTGTGCCAAAGCGTCATCCCATGGATGCTTGGATCCCGCCAGCCGTTGAATCGCTCGCATACGCCTAGGCACCCTGGATGCAGCGCTGTCAGGGATCGACTGCACGCACTGTGGTGTGCGTTGCTGACCAGGGCCATTTGCGGTGGTGCAACCGCTCCGCGGCTGCTCCGGTGGTGGTGCTGGTGGTACTGGTAGTGCTGGTGGTGCTGGTGGTGCTGGTGGTGCTGGTGGTGCTTTGATGCACACACAGCAGGCCGAGGACGAGGGCACGAGACAGCCTGCCTGTGCCCCCCCACCACAACGACGGCCACCACCACTACCACCAACGACGACGACGCCCACCCGCCATGCTCACCTCATGGCGCCATTCTTGACCAAGGCGCACCGCCTGCCTCTGCCCCAGTTGTTGCATGGCCGTCCTCCTGACGCCCCAAGCCGGCGGCGGGCTGTGCTGTGCGAGCGATGCGGCTGATGATCGATGGGTCCATGGCCAATACTCTGTGCCCCCGCTTGGCGCCAGACCATCTGAGATCAATTGCTCTAGGCCTGTAAGTTGCTCTGCCTAATAGTACTACTGTACTACTTGCCTGCGCTGCCCACTGCCCACTGCCCATTCGCATTGCCCATTGCCCACTCTTTGCCAGTCCTCCACCGTCCATGCGCTAGCCGCTGCAAGCGGAGTCGTCCACTCCGGCCCCAGCAAGCTCCAGCACCAGCACCAGCACCAGCCATAGCCATACGCGCTGGCCCTGCCTGCTCGTCTGGCGGCAGGGCTGGCGTCTCCAGCCTGCATCGCGACGTGCTCCCGCCACTGCCAATGGATTGCCTGCGCCGCCTGCACTCCCGCCACGACACGAGCGAGCCCTCGGTATCGCAGTGTTGCAGCCGCTGCAACCATGGCTCAACTTTCCAGGGTCCCTTTTTTGCTAAATTAATCCATCTGTCAACCTGTAGCCGAGCCTTTTGCACCCTGCAGCCGCGGCGCGACCTGGGCGACGTGCTTACCCTGACGCCCGCCTCGGTCATGTGATTCGCCAGTCGCCCCGTCTGCCCTCGCGCCCTCCTGCCATTCATCCAACCGCTAGTGCCATGTAGCCCTCCTATGTGGGCTGATGCCTCGTTCCCAACCCGGACTCATTTCCACTTGCAGAACCAACTCGACTGATGAGCTGCATTCAATTTCCACTCTGCCGCTGCCCCTACCACTTTGGAAAGGTACCTGCTCCGGATCAAGAGGTACATGGCCCGCCTTCCGCCTGCATCGTCACCAAACAGTCCACCCACTGCCTTCACCCTCCTGTACGCTGCTGCAGCGACGGGGTTGCTGTCATGCTCTTGCAGATCCAACCCTCGGCCCGCGGAATCACTTACGCGCACCCAATGACCTCGTTGGCCCGCCATGTGTCCTCCTCAGGCTGCCTATGCATCATGCATGTAATATATCATGGTGGGTGACCGCCCATCCTGTGAGCGATCCAACGACACACGGCCTGGGCGTTGGCGCCTTCCCTGCATGGAATTCCCTTTGTCACTTCCATCAACAATCTCTGCATCAAGACACATAGAAACACCTTTTGCTTCATCTTTTGCTTCATCTTTTGCTCCTCGACTTGGTCGTACGACCTCTCCAAAAAAACATGACATGCTCAAAATGCTCCGGCTGCTCCCACCGCTGTCAGACTAATCCCACAAAAAGGCCGAGACTCGAGTATTACACCCCCATACGAGATTACCGCATACGGCAAAACTACTGACCGTCTGTGTACTCTGATCACGACACTTCCGGGAATTGCGTCATCTACCATAAGGCATAGCGGCAAGCTGATCCTCCGCGTATTGCGGATCGTGTGCCGCTTCCTCGCGAAAAGCCGACCTTGTCGCTGTTGACATGCAGCTGCGCGCTTCTGCACGGCATAATGAGAGGCAGGGACCCAAGAAGCGTACACATATAGAGCCTCAAATGCCATAGTTCACCTGCCAGTCGCAAGGCTGAAACTGTCCCTCTCTTCTGGCCATGGGAGCCTCGTTGTGCAAGTCGCGACCTTGACCACCTTTTGCACCCCTCTCCCGCACTCCAAGCAATCTTTGCTCACTGACTAGTCATTTCCCCATCGGACAAGGGCTGGTTGGTCTGACTCTATTTTCCCACCTGCTGTAACCCTCTCCACAATCTGGACACCATCTACCTAATTCGGCCACTCGCTCTTGAAGTTGCCTGTTTCGGAAGTCCTCTTGAACCCATACCAAGCCTCAACTGACGAGTCGGGCCACACATCCCTAGTGGGGACAGGGGGGGGGGGTTGAACATCGACTCCCAGGATGTGTTTCTGTACAAGAAAAATTTTAACCACAACCTGGGCGATGACATGGCCTTTCAGTGTCTATTGCAGCTGGCGAAGATCTGGCATGGTAGGATGACTCTGTCCATCCCGTCGCCTGCATCCTTATCAGTAACTGTTGCAGCGCCAGGTTCGCATCTTGTCTTGACTCGCGCAACATTCCAAGAATGTTTTGTAGATGGCTTTGGAAACACAGCCTTTCCCCAGCCAGCCCTGGTCGAGTGTAAGGACAGCAACACACCAATGACGTAACAAGAGCGCAAACGCTGACCAGAAAAGACTGGTGGATTTGATTCATCTGAGACATTTCAGGGTCATCATCGAAGATGGCGAGCGGTTTTCCTACTCCCACGATACAGAGATACAGATGTAAATGATCCCTGTAGTCCACTAATTGATGCGCAGTTTTTTTTCGGTACAGCTGCCGAATCAGAAGAGACTGCGCAGCTGTTGGGTGGACAACACTGTCGCTTCCTTTTCGACCAACTGACATTATCCTCTTACAAACCACCATCGGCATACCTGGCTATATTGATAAACGATCAATAGTTCTGATCGGCAGGAGATGATGCACCGGTCGAGCTCATTCGCCTATTGACGGCACCCTTAACAAAAGAGGGTTACTCTTTGCAGGTCCCAGCGCAAGGCATCCCTCTAACGATACTTGTTGAATTGGTAGCAGTACAAAGACCTGCATCCAAGTCCCCATGTCCCCTAAAATCCTGCTGTCCGGTCAGTGACGACTTGTCTTAATCCCAATCCGTCAGATCGTCGAGTGAAACGCTACCCAGCCTTGGAATACATTGCGCGCATAGATAGATCGGGTGTCAGCAGATACGGAGCTGTGCCCATGCTGTGTATCCTGGATTTCGCCAGTAGTCGCGATACAAATCGCGTATGGTGGAATTGGACGGGCAAACAAGCAGGCTGGGGGCGGGTGGTGTGGTCGCTGGCTTGTGAGCTACTATCAACTAAGCCGCTAGCGTCCTCCAGTCACATGGGGACTTGATTTCACACATGCACACCATCCACATCTAGCACGTATTTAGCGACGGGTTCAGCCAAGCGCACAGATACATGGTAAGCAGCAGCGCCTGTAAGGGTCAGATTTTGGCAGAAGCGCCGCACGCCTCTCAGCGCTGGGGCCAGGGTTATGGCCGCCATCCCTGGCGGCCACTATGTACGAGTGCGCCATTTGTTCGGATCGCCCGTCTTGAAATGCTCTAGACAACCATGGGGTGGCACCCTGCTCGTTCCCCACACACTCACACCAGGTTGCTGCCGAGGGGCGCAGACGTCATTTGGCCTGGGTATGTGGATAGCAATCGATCCGGCTGATCACTAGACCCCAGGGCGGGTGCGAGGGGATGCGCGCGCGACATCTTCATTGCTCGAAATCTACCGGCCTTGACTGTGTTTCCAACTGTACGGTTACTTTCGGTCCTAACGTCGTTGACTGTGTCGAACGATATTGACTATTATCCCGCACTACCGGAAATCGAGGGCCGCTGCAACTCTCACTGTGTCGGGGGGCCAGGGTAAAGTTCATTAACCAAATCTGCAAGCCTCTGCAGACACCTAGCCGCTACCGTTCAGAAAGCCTCAAGGCTGGTGGGCAACCACGATCCTGCTTACCTTGCGTGAACGGTGTGCGAAGTCTTTAGCTGCATCCCACTGGATGAGTATGGTAAGCCCTCTTTTGTCTTTGTCCTCTTGCCTACAATCTTCGATACGTTTTCATCGTGATTGAGTAGGTTTTTGCTCTCCGAACAGAGCCTTTCCAGATCCCTCAGTCAGTGAGCAATTAACATATCTCTCTCTTAGGTCACAGTCAAACCTGCTACTCTGTCGCAATCTTCACAAGGCCATACGCACCCACATCACAAAAGTTTTCCAAGCAATATAAGCGATCGACGACTAGAGGATCAGGCGACATTCCCTTTGATGTCGTGCATACGGCACGCCACGCCGCAGTGGTCACCCAAACACCCAAACACCGCGTGTGATTGGTATATCTGGCAAGGAACAGGTCTCTTCACAACATCAACTGACTCGCCTGCAAGTTCAAATCTAGATTGATTATCGAGATGATAAGCATGCGTTCACAGGAAAACTCAGTGGCAATAAGCATAATGCTTATGCCCTCGTATCGAACGACGCCTTCTGTTCCAATCGACGCGCGTCGGACCCATGCGAATATGCATGCAACAAACATCCAAGCAGACATATCCAACAGGTCTAGGCCTTTTGGCATTTGCTCAATCCCTTGATCACAGATGCTGCTGTCATACAGATTGTTGAGCGCACTCTTCATATGAACGGCGTTTGGATTTTCTCTAAGACTCCTTTACGTGCTGCAATTCAATGACCTACGAGCATCGACGGTACTGCGAGACCACTGGAACTTTCTGTTTTGGCTTACCAGCAATGCACTTATGACAGTAGATCATGATTGTTGGAGGCTCAGCAGACCACCATCTTCGTTTTCACATTTCTTCTATACCAAGACGCTACAATACGGCTCATTCCACAGAGAATACCCACACGGTATGGCTTCGTTGTATCTGACAGCCTACTTTAGTTTTACGTGCCATGTATTGGTGTCATCAGAAATTCCCTTTTCTGGCTATGGTATACATCGGAGGCGTTTATTTCAAAAGAAAAAAAATCCATCAAGGGGATGACCAGGAAAGTACGTGACCTCCAAGGCAGGAATATGTGGCAGAGCCGTATGAAGCTTTACCTCCCTGTCGCGCGAAGCGCGACATGAGCTGAATATACAACGTCTCATCTCTTGAAGTACTGTACAGGGTAGGCGTTCCAGGAATAAAACTGCATGCACGTAATCGGTACCCGGCTTATCTTTCTACTCGGTTACACTTTTAGTTACATGACTGCTGCATTTGAATGAAGGGATGTCCCGTTTTGCTTCGCGGTGCATCTTGAACATGACAGCGATACTTGTAAGATCCTGTCACTACCCGTCGACCCACCTTTTACAGGCTACACGCGACAGGCGACCATCAAATTGTTCTTGCATTAGAAGAGCTGCGTGGATCGCCACTGAGGCTTTGATGCTGGACATCGACCCGCATATTGGCAAAAGAAGAAAAAGCAGTGTCTCCTGTACTCTGCAGCCTGCAGTCCAGTAACATCACGCATCGTAATTACAAAGGCCTCATTGGACAGAAACAAATTAGGCTGTGGGATGCGGGGAGAATTGCAGAACCATTCAGGCGTCATTCTGGAACGCCAGCCGCTACACAGCAATCGAATCAGAGATGCTTACATTTCCAGCTCATATCATTTGAACTCACTGAACCTCTGACTGCAACTTGAGTCATAAATTCACAGCCACCAAGAAAAGGCTCAAATTCTTCTTGTAATCCTACAGAATCCTACCACCACACCCTCCCGTGTCATGACGATGCCCTATGACAGCGCACGACCTACTCCATACAGCCCTTGATGCCGTTGCGAGCCACTCGCCAGATATCCTGCAAGACATGCCAAGCCTATACAGAACCCAGCAAACTGTGCAAGTCCTCTGAATAGATTCCGGAAGCTAGAACTGGACGGTCGGTTAGTACCGCAGTGCGAAAGATTTCTGCTGCTCGAGAATATGGTAAAAACTCAAACAGGTCAAGCGCTTGCATAACATCGACCCTTTTTTCCTTATCTGCGGCTCGCCGAACCGCAACCAGCCGGCCAAGCCCTTGTTACCGTCGCCATCGAACGTGGCATGCATAAGTTGTGATGGCAGGATCCATACCGTGGGGGGCGGAGACACACAAAATCAAGCATGCATGCTTCCTGTGGCTGGTTTTTCCCGAGCAATTCCAGTTAGATGTCTTAACTCTTTTTGGGAGGATCCCCCAGACCTCTTCCTCTTTTTTGGCCCTGTTTATCCATGGCAAGCATAAGTACTCCGAGGGTACTCTTTTCCATCCGAAATTCTTCGGCTTTTCTGCCAAAAGTCCAATCCAGAAAATGCAGATGCAGGGTATCATGTATAGTATGCACAGCTGCATTGTTTTCCTTTTGATAAGATTTTTTCTTTCTTGTCGACCTACTTTGATAATCTGAAGAGTTGGGATGCATATGCTTTATTGTTCACATTGTACACTGTCCGATTAGGTATGACAGGCAAATACTTGCATCAAGTCAAGGTGGTACCGCTTCCCCCTTTTTTCACAGTACAAAAAAAGCAGTAAACCAGCGGATAGCCAAAAGGAATTGATAACAATAAAGACATGGGTACATCTGTTTACCCAAAAGGTACTACGCTGCCGTGTATTGTCTGGGCTTTCTATTCTTTTGTTGCCTCACCCGAGATGTCCCCCAAAAAGATCGAAACTCAACCCTTCACCCCTCCTCCCCTCTTGTCATCACAAGGTAGAAAAATGAAAATCACAAGGGACCCGAGAATTTTTTTTTTAAAAAAAAAAGACAGTGAAATTACATGTCTACCAGGCAGCTTTACTTGGCTGTATACCATCTTTGCCCTAAGCATCCCAGCCCCTTTCCGACCGATAGACCAAATACCAAATCCTAAACCTTCACCTCCTCCTTTTTGGCTCCCTAAAATATCTCTCATATTAACTGAGCTCTGAAACTCTACATACCGCATATTTCTCCATACTCCTTCTCCTAAGAACGTCACTATTTCCTCAACAGTTCGAATAATCTACTTGCTACATACACAACGTGTCCTTTTATTCCTCGTTGGGCTTGAAATATCGCAGTGATACACGTAATTTTCGATTCGTATGGGAGTAGATAGAGAGGGTACAAAGTACATGGCAGAAAATATATTTTTGTCCTTTTTTTTTGAGTTGAATGAGACGAGATGAAAAGAAAGTAGGTAACGAGGATGAGACGAATGGGTAGACTTCAAATGCAGGACTTGTATGCAGATCATTGATATAGTTGTGTGACATCAGCAAATATTAGTAAAGAATAATGAATTTTTAACAGAATATAACTATCTGTACACTTCAAATCCATCCCACCCCCCTTAATCAAACCCCTTAAACTCGCCTTCCCCTCCCCCCTCACTCCCACTCTCCCTACTCTCCCCCTTCCTCCTCGCCTTCTCCCTCTTCTCCTTGCGCATATTCTCAATCCGCCTCTCATACCCACTCTTACTACTAATCCTACTCGCCTTGCCCGTCCGTCGTGCTTCAACCCCCCTCCTCTTAAGCACCTGCCTATCCCTCTTCGACGGCGTCGGCAACGCATCTAGCAACCACTGTTTGACACTGCCCTCATCCGCACTGACACCTCGCAGGGCCTCAGACGCCCGAATAACGTTTGCGATAAGTTTAACGTAGGGGATATCGTCCTGGGTGTAAAAGGTAACTGCGACGCCGCCCGTGCGGCCAGCCCGTCCCGTGCGGCCAACACGATGGACGTAGGCGGCGGCGGAGGAAGGGGCGTCGTAGTTTACGACGCCGTTGAGGCCGCGGAAGTCGATTCCGCGGGCGAGCAGATCGGTGGTGATGAGGACCCAGATTTCGCCTTTGCGGAAGCGCGTCATGATTGTGTCGCGGGCGGAAGAGCTGAGGTCTGCATGGAGCACGGCGATGCGCGAGCTGCCGCCGGCTTCGGGAGGTATGTCGTAGAGGAGTTCGGAGTGAAGGGCTATCGCTCGTGGGATTGTTTGGGTGAAGACAAGGAAGGGGGGACGGAGGATGGGTTGGGATGAGTCGGTGTGGAGGGCGGTCGGGTGAAGGAGTTGGCGAAGGCCGAGGAGTTTGCCTTGCTCGGTGGCGGCGTAGGTTAGTTGGTGGGATATGTTTGGGATGGCGCTGTCTTTGAGGCCGACGACGAGGCGGATGAGTGGTGATCGAGGGGGTAGAGCGGATTTTGATGAGGAAATGGTAGACCAGCGGTCGTTTAGAGTAGAGATTGCCAGGCTTTCGATGTTCGATCCCATTGTTGCTGACCAGAGTCCAACGCGAAGGCTGGGATTTGTGCATGCGTTCCATACAGCCAGAGTTTGTTCGCGGAACAGAGGATCGAGGAGGACGTCGGCTTCGTCGAGGACAAGTTGAGATATGCTAGGGACGTTTGCAATGGTTCCATCTTTGCGCTTCAGAGTATTCACAAGAGCAAGCGGGGTTGAAACGAGAATCGCCGCCTTCACAAGCTCTGCTCGACGACCTGTCTTCTTTTTAGATACTTCCTTCTCTTCATTTTCTGATTCTGATTCATCTCCATCATCATCAGATGCTTCGGACGAGTCTTCGGTCTCATTGTCTTTTGTCTCCTCAATCTCATTTTCCTCGTGTGCCATCACCTGCATGCCCTTCCTCATAAGCGTAGCCTTGACTGAAGTACCTTTTGCCAGCTTCCTTGCCTCATTCACAATCTGCGACGCCAGCTCTCTTGTGGGCGCAAGTACGACCGCACGAGGACCAATCTTGGCTTCTGTAGTCTTGCTTTCCGAAAGCAGCGCATCGATGATCGGTATGAGAAATGCTATAGTCTTTCCGCTGCCCGTGGGCGCAACTGTCAAAAGGTCGATATCTCCATTGTACTCCGCACCAGACAAATTCCCGATGTCTTGCAAGAGGCCTTGCTCACCCTTCTTGCGCAGCAGCAGTGGCAAGGCCCCCAGTTGAACCTCCGTCGGCAACTTGTAACCCTGCTCTATTATATTCTCTGCGAGGCGTCTCGATATGCCGTATCGTGTTCGAAGTTGCGCAAACGATGTGACGGGTTGAGGGTACAATGTCTTCTTCGTATCCTTCTTTTTCTCCTTGAACTTCTCCTCTTCCTTCTTCTTTTTCGACTTCTTCTCCTTACGCGGCTCTTCTATTTGTGGCGCAAAGTCCTCCAACACAGAAACCTTTAGCTTGTGTGAGCGTAGTATCCTCTTACATTCCTCCACGTCGTACGGTTCTTGTTGGATATCGTTTATCTCCCTCTCCAAATTTGCCGCCTCTTCTCGCTCCTTTTTCTTCTGCTTCTTTCTCTGCTTCTTTGATAATTTGTCCCCGCCAGTCTGTGCGTCTCTGCCTGCGCCTCCACCAAAGAAATCAAGATCTGCGGGTGAGGCAGCAGAACCAGACTCTGGCTCTACGACATTCTGCCCTCTCTTCCGTTTGCGACTCGAGTTGGACGAATCGGGCGACTGTGGTGGCTCGTTGTGACCGAAGAGCTGTGGGTTTGCGACGGCGCCGGAGGAGGGAAGCTTTTGCGCGTGCGAGCTCTGCGCTGCTTGGGAAGATCGTGAAAGGAGCTTGAATACGTTCATGGCAGTGATGGTGCAGATGGGGTAATCTGTGGTAGTGCACTCGACATCAGGTTTTCCATACGGAGCTCAATTTGAAGGTGTTCGCGATGCAAAAGTTGCATTGTTGCAATGGGAAAAATAACTGGGCCGGGGCTATTTGGCCGAACTAGTGCCGAACACCTGACATAGCATTCACAGCACGGGCTATGGCCAATCATTTACTGAAGTAGATGCATTGCCAGTAAAAGTGCACATGTAGAAAATGGAATCTAAATCAGAGGTATGTGCAGTATACAGTATCGGATCCCTTGCACCCCGAATGCACCGCAAACACACTTGGTCGGCTCATCAGCCCGCGAAATCGTACAGTGTTTCCTCACCCCGCCCCTCGTCGCACATCTAACTTTTGGCTTGGCGCCAAATGTATACTTGAATGTCATGTCTTGGTCTTGTTCACTTTATCGTACTCAGTGGTGCTCGTCCTTCTTGGTCCTGTAGCCAACCAGCTTGAAACGGCCAATGATCTCGCCAACCGAGAAGAAGCCAATGACCTCAGCGGCAACTACACCAATCGAGTACCACTGTGCGCGGGGGACGTTTCGGATTTGTGCGATGACGTTGGCGGGTGACTGCTGGGTGGCGCTGTTAGCCTCGCTGGCCAGGCGGCTGAAGAGGGTGCTTGGGTTGCGGAGGGCGTTCAAAGCGGGCTGGATGTAGTTTTGCATGGTCTGAACGGATCTGATAGTCGTTAATTGGTTGTGCTCCAAAACAGACGTAAACATTGCCTGCAATTGTGGGAAGCTTACGGTGGTTGCATGTTTCGCTGCTGGGCAATGAGCTTGCCGAGCTCGAGTCCAACCTTTCCATAGTAGGTGGCCCGGGGAATGATTCCTGTGCAATTGTCAGTAAATGGATCATCAGGCACAGCCACGTTATTTCGATGGCGCTGTCAAATAGCGTGATGTGAATTTATCAATGCCCCTCTCGCTGCTCCCCTGATAAGGCGTATATCACTCCTCTGGCGACCCATTGAGCGTCGTAGCCTTCACTTCCTGCTCTTCTTACAGCCCATGATCCGCCTGATGCCATTGAACGTCTCCCCGCGCCCCTCACCCATGGGTGTGACTAACCTTGTACGAAATTGACCATCCTTCCTACGCGGCCCGTGGCTTGCTGCGACGCATTGCTGACGGTCTGGCCAGCGCTCGACGCCGCAGAGCTCGCCGAACTCTGGACCTTGGAGAGTCCCTCTGATGCCTTTGACTGTGCCTTTGACGCCGCGTCTTTTACCGTGTTGGTGGTTTCGGCGGTCGTCGAGGCATTGCGGATGCCAGCGCGGCGGACGGTGAACGTCGATTGCCGTAACACGGCACGGGATGCGGCGAGAGACATCTTGATGCGAATTGAGCGAGGGAAGATGGGTTGGCGCCGGTCGTCTGCTCGTGAGGGTGGATGGAGCTCCGGCAGTGAGCTGACGATTTTTCCGAGGGGGCCGTGCGCCGCTTGTCGGAACCCTCAGCGGCTCAGGAGATTGAATGAGTGTTCATCTTTACATCACCCAACATTTTTGGTCTATTGTATATTCAGCACATTTGCTAGCAGAGCAAACTAAATGCAGCCAAATCTATGTGTCTAAAGAATGCAGTGACTGTAGAAAACCGTACTTACGTCATCATTCACGGCACATGAGAATATTGCATCTTAACCACAGCGCTGGTACATGTCTTTTCTTAGCGTCAATACGGCTTGATACCAGACTGTGTAGCTTATCACTCGGCGAGCTACTGATATTTTGTAAAGGTTTGATTCCAAAATACTTCGCTCGACCCCTTCTCTAGTAAATCATCAGGGGTTAGGTATGCTCTAAGAAACAACAAAAACGACAATCTCATTAATCCTCCCCTCTAATTCATCACCTACCAGTCATCTCTAGGAGCCTCCCTCTTCTTCTCCTTCGGCTGGCCCAACATCACCCCTTTGATCAAAAAATTCAACTTTCTAATCTCCGTCCATCGACTCAAAGCCCCCAACTCAAGCACGCTCATTCTCCTCATCTTGCCACTCGGATTCCCGATCACTACTGCTTGCCAATCGCTGCCTCTACCCATCTTCTCTAGGTCTTTGAACTCCTCCCATGCTGCTGTGTCGCGTCTGGTGCCAAAAGTATGATTTGGTATGACTTGCACGGACCTGAAACGCAAGAGGACCAAGATTAGAAGAATAGTTAGGCCTAGGAGAATACCTGCTGTGACGCCCGTCGATGTTTGAGCTCCGAGCCGTCGTGTCATGTTTCCTCCGACTATAGTTGCTATAGCAGCGAGTATGAAGGCAATGATCTGGCTGGCAAATATGCCAGCTGTGATGCGAGGAAATGACGAGTAGTTTGTTTGTCTTCTACGGTCTTGAGCTGCCATACTTTGGAGACGATGCTTTGTATTGACTCCAGGTTGTAAATCACACGTGTCAAATGTCTCCATTATGAGCCCGTGGCACTCAGCTATGGCGAGAATGCTGAGGAACCCTATTGCACCGGCGAAGATGATTGGCACAACGTATGGATGAAGGCGCCCAGCTGACGAGATTGTATATGCCATTCCCATGAGAGGAAGTGTGAGTGTGAAGACAGCGCGCCGCACTAGATGGCTGGTCCAAGTGACTTGCTTCTCAAATGTCATCGAGTCGGTACGAAATGACCTTTTGCGGTCGCGAGAGAAGATACCGGCCTTTGTCATGGGTATGGCTAAGAGTCCGCCAATGGCAACAGACATGACGCCTGCGCCCACCAATGTCGATCTCCATCTGTAGTCTCGTGACAAGAGGGCACCCAGGAGAACAATGACAAGCACAACTTGTGCGTAGATCCAGCCTAGATAGACCGCAAGGACGAGGAAGCCCGGTTGAAGGAGCATCATAGTCATGAGCTTGATCCCCGCCCATACTTCTTCAAACCAGTACCTTGGACCCTCAGTCTGAATATGCAACTTTACCTCTCCCCTGCTGGCCCGCCTGGTAATGTAATTCTCATCTTTGTCGTACACTTCAGTTACCGACCCGCGAAACTGTGCCCGTCGTGTTTCTGAAGCAGTAATGTTGAGTATCAAAGCAACTAATAGAATCAGAATTACAACGTAGAACCCCCATTGAGGCTGCAAATCTTCGATAATCGCAGCACCGAGCTGGAAGCCTACAGCAAGCGAGCCGATCCAGCACCAAGACCAGATTCCCAGCCATAAGCCCATGCCTCCACCATGACGGCGCACGTCGTTGGCAACAACAAATTCTTGGTGCGGGTTCTTTGATTGCAACGAGGCACCAAATAGGTCGAGTAGCACGGTGATGTAGTTCACGTTGGCAAAACCGAGAACGAGGCCTGATGCTCCGCGAGCCAGCAGGAGCCCAACGCGCAACGCGGGGTCTTTGTTGGCATAACCGCTTACAACGATAGCTTGAGGAAACTGGAGTGGCAGAGCAATTGTCAAGGCAGAGAGAACGTAAGGCTTCCGTCCGTGAAGGAGAGGTAGGGTCCAAGCAAAGAGAGTAGAAATAGCAAGTCCCGCGAATAAGACTGCGTTGCCAACAATGGTCACATGCTGCTCGTCTGCTAGAGAGTACTGTATACGTGGTACCTCGCCAGCGTAAATGCC
Organism: Bipolaris cookei; assembly: GCA_002286855.1. Classification (NCBI taxonomy): domain Eukaryota; kingdom Fungi; phylum Ascomycota; class Dothideomycetes; order Pleosporales; family Pleosporaceae; genus Bipolaris; species Bipolaris cookei. The sequence goes on along the minus strand of NRSV01000006.1, from coordinate 706,575 downwards.
AACAATGATGCCGAGTAGAGCTGTGTTGATGCATGCTATCGTTGCAGTCAGGCGTTTTTTGCCTGTGGACCAATTCCTTGCAATTGGCTGTCTGCGGTGAGGCCGTACCAAGTTAAATGTATGATGATGCACCTGCCCTCGGACCGTCAGTTCGTTACCATAGGCTTTTACTAGTGAATGGTCTTCCTCGGATGAACTGTTGTTATCGTCCAAGCCAGTATATTTCTGGTCGGATTCCGAATCGGACAGAGGAGTACGTTTGAGGCTCTTTTTCAGCAGGTGAGGGTGTCGATTATATCTAGACTCGTCGGTATTTCGTTGGCGTGAACGACCACGGGATTCGTCTCGGCCTACCGGGCGAAGCACAAAGTCTACATGCTCCCTAGGGGCTGCTTTGATATGCTTTGGCTGAGGAACACTGTTACGAGTTTCTGATCCGGTACGGTCTTGCTCATTCTCTCTTTCAATTACAAGCACCGTCGGATCTTCTTGTTCTGGGCGTTCTTGGCTCGAATATGCCCAATCATGGGATACTGAGCCTCTATGGAGTCCATGGAGCGGATGTACATTGGGCGCAGCATTTTCGAGTATGTTCCCAGGAGACCCTGCTGTGTGATAGAGCCTCAAAGATGGGCTAGAAGAGCTAGATGCTTTGAGAGGAGAAGCTGTTACCATGAGATGTGTGGGTTCTACAGATGCCTCTTGAACGGCCTTTCTAGCACCTTCGATGATCTCATATATCTCCCTTACTTGACCTTGATCTTGAGTACCCTCGGCAACTTCGACGGCTTCTTGTACCATGTCTTCCAGATCGTCTACTGCCCTACCTATCCTTCTGCTAGCGCTATGCTCGAAGGCGCTGTGAGATGGCCCTTGAATCCTCGACACGATCGCTTCCGTTGACGTGTTATCAGAATCGCACCTCGTTGGCATGATGATATGTTCTGGTATTTCAGGCTGCCCCAGATGATCTGGAATGGGTGCCAAACTCTGAGCGCGCGAGCGGTAATCATTGTGCTTGGGATGATCGATATCATCTTTGATGTGCACAATTGATAGCCGTTTTTGAGGATTATGCGGTTTTGAAATCGATATTCGGTGGGCCGTTCTCGGTGGAGTTGCTTTGCTAGAAGCTGAGGATGTCCGTCGAGCCTCTGACTGCTGGTGTCTTGTAGCTGGCGATGGGCTACTTCCAGTCGCTGAGGTGCTTCGACTGTCAACCGGCGAGACATATGTTTGCCTTCGCGCTATTGGCTTGGTCCCTACTGCAGCCCATGAGGCAACAGAGGCAGAGGTCCTGCGACTTGGAACACGGGTGCCTGGAGATGGTAAGTTCGCCGAACTACCAGGACCATCCACTGGTGTGTTATGCGGAGTTCCTATAGAACTGGCAAGCTGGCCATTTACTGAGCCTTTGCGCGAAGCATGAGGGCAGTTGTCTTCAAGCCAAGGAAGCTTTCTCCTTGTGGGTAATAGAGGCTTCCTGTGCTCAGGCATCGATGTTGCTTTCGATCGTGTGCTCGGTTTGTTCGATTCTTTGACAAGGATCCGTGCCATCTGTCCAGCTAAGAAATAATTTTTGGTAAAATAGGATTTTGCAAACGGCAAATGATACCACAAGAAAATATATGTAGAACTTTCAAGGAGCGAGTCAGAGGTTTGACAGATAGGCCGTTAAGTGAATGCGGATTTTCCACGCGCAGGACTGCGTGGGAGAAGAGTGAGTGGTGACCAGCTTGAAGTTCTTACAAGCAAATGCGTGTAGGGTGGTGGGGGTCAGGAATGAGGTGACGCTGGTTGTAGGAGAGATGCATAAGGTGAGGGCATATGTCGGAAGATACGAGGTCATAAGAGGTTGTCAAGACCGTGTCCTTGTTGGAAGTTAAGTGCGAAATTATTTGCTATATTTAGGAAAGGCTCTTGCTTAACACTACGCGACAAGGACACGAGTTGTACTGTGGGAAACTACCACTCACGGACCTAATCTACAATTAGATAACGTCACCTTATACGCTGATAGTTTCTATTCATCTAGATCAAGTCTATGTCTGAAAGACACAATGCTCTATTTTCTAATCGCTTGTAATATCACTCCGGTCATAGCAAGCACCTTCTCTTCCTCAAGTCTTTGGGCGATAAGTCTGTGTGTATCAGCGTCATGATCAGGAGGGCCACTCTGGTGCGATACTTACTGTAAGCTCACAGGCAATCCATCCAAGAGTTCAGGATCATCTATCACATATTAGTCATCAAGATTCTTCCATATCGTGGTGCAGTGCATCTTACAGTTATCTTGAGTAGCTTTGCAAAAATCACTTTGAGGCTTGTGATCAATCAAGCGCTTGTCTTTCGTTTTATCGACCGAGACTCCGCAAGGGAATGACACTGCAGAGTAATCTACTATATTGTATACGCCAGTATATCCGACGTATTTGAATTCACCATGTGGTACGCTGGAGTAGGGAGTTGTGGGCGCTGTCAATGGTTAATCAATGGCTACCAATGATGCAGATTTCAGGCTTACCTAAGATAGCATCGAGTCCTTCCATAGAATTCCATTGTTCCAAGTATTGCCTTTGTAGCTCGCTCCTCGCCAAATGTAGCTGCCATATTTCATAGACTCCTAGTTCTTTGGATTCTGCGTATGCTTGCATCTCTGGGCGAAACGGTTCGCCGGTCGGTTCGAGCAATGCCCTGACGCTCTTAGCGCCATCTGCGACGAAGAATTTTGCCTGTACTATTCAGTATCAAGACTCAGGTGGTTCCTTGGATGCCTACCAGAATTTCAAGTGCGGTTGGATGCAGCTTAGGATCCCAATCAACAACGTCATGTCCTGCCATCTTCAACTTCTCCGCAATCTCTTTCAGTGCCCTGGTTACCGGAGGTGTGGGCATGCAGATACCGTCGTTCCAGAGTACCGCGATTTTGAGTTTCTTAGGAGGTTCTACAACTCGCCATGGTATGGGTAACATTTTGGGATCTAGTTTCCAAGGCTCTGTATCAACCACGGCTTTTGAGTACATGGTGATATCCTCAAGCGTTTTTCCCATAGGGCCATTGACGCTTTGCACTGCCTCCTGACCGGCAAGGCCAGATCTACATCTTTGCGTCGTAAAGCGACCAAACGATGGACGAAGAGTGAAGATGCCAGTGCATGCTGCTGGTATCCGTAAACTGCCACCCTGATTGTACTGTCAGCAACAGAATGTGCAAGCCCAGATTGGACTTACTATATCGGTTCCAATGCCTAAAGGACTGCCTCCGAATGCAATAAGGGCTGATTCTCCGCCAGAAGATCCTCCAGATGTGACTTTTCGGTTCAATGGGTTGACTGTACGGCCAAATGTGTTGTTCACAGACTCTGCCTGTGCCATGTAAGTTTGCGCACCGTAAACTATGTAAAAATACATACGATCATCATGGCAGTTGGCACATTGGTCTTACAGTATCGCACTGCACCAAGCTTCCCCAGCAAATCTACAAGTGTTGAATTGTATTCAGCCGGCTTGCCTACAAGGGATGTAAATCCGACTGTGCTGTCTTTTCCTTTGACATTAAAGTTGTCTTTGAGCGAAATAGGCAGGCCATGAAGTGGTCCTACCACCTTCCCAGTTCGCTGGAGATGCTCATCGAGGAACTTTGCTTGTGCAATCGCCTCATCGAAGAATACATCACTCAAGCAGTTGGTCTGATTTAAGTCAGGTGGTATTCCAAATATTTCCAAGACTTTTATCATACCAGTTGATGGGCTGCTGCAGCACGTTTGCAAAAGACAGCGGTTACATCCTCTGCGCTCCACGCTTTGGACGCAATCTTTTCCAGGATCTGAGAGGCTGTACTGCCTGTAATCTCGAGTTCTTTTGGAGTAAACCATCCGGAATCCTTTGGCCAGACCGTTACATCGAGTTGGGACTCTGGCGGCAATTTGTCTTGAGGTATGCGATATAGCGTCGGAATGGATTCCGCCAAGGCTGCACGCTTCCCCGCAGCGACTTTCTCCCAGTTTGGCTCAACTGCCATGGCTTAAAACTTGTGTAGATCCAAGACTCTGCAATGTTGAAGTACAGCAGCAACAAACTTCTGCGACACCCAAAGTAGATTATTGCGCCCATATCCGTGGGTAATCCATTCCTACTTTATCCAATCCGCGTGGTCCTCGGCCGCACCTTTCAAGCCCATGACCATGCCACTCCCCGCACTTATAGGTCCACACCACCCTGGCTGACCTCTTCGCAGGCTTTCCGGTAAATCGGCCGAGTAGGCTATCGTTGTCTGAGAAGACGATCTGCCTTGTTGAGCTTGTCTTTTGGCCACCGATACCGGCGATTAGTTGCCTATCAAGAAGTTTTAAGATCTGCAAAAGGGAATTCCTGATTACGCGTTTCCCGAGTCAGTTAAAAGTGGCCTATTATCTCTGGTATCTTGCACTTTTTGCCTCGGGCTTATCATGCGCGTATCTGAGTGCCTGATCCGAACCGTACTGAACAACTACAGACGGATCAGATAAGAAAAATCGGAGGTTGGAGTGATAGTCTTTGTCTATCGACATACCTTACAAAACAACAACTCCGCCCAAACACTGCAGCCATCGCCAGAGAACCGTCTCACCATTGGAAGGCGTTGTCAATTCAGCATGGCGAACAGCTTCATCGCCTATCTGCGAGGCGATCAGAATGCGCCAGGAGAGCGTAAGCTGGTGCAGAAGCTTGATTTTTTCATCCTGACTTTCTGCTGTCTCATGTACTTTCTTAAGTATGTGTTGGTGCTCAAAATCAAAACGAGACTTCTCTAATGCTGTGTAAAGTTACTTGGATCGCACCAACCTCAACAACGCATATGTTTCTGGTATGAGGGAGGAGCTGAGTTTCAAAGGCAACCAGCTCAACCAGATCAATACTGTTTTTACAGTAGGGTAAATTTTAGAGAATATCAAACGCAGAGTTTCTGCTTACTAGTGACCAAGTTACACAATTGGCCAAGTCCCATGCAACATCGCGCTGTACTATGTCAAGCCACGCTACTTCTTCCCACTATGCATGGTATGCTCCACAGTCGTTTGAATTATCACATCGACTAACAGGTAGAAAAGGTAGCATGGGGCGCTCTAACAATGGTTACGGCAGCAGCCCAAAAGCCCCAGGATATCATGGCTATTCGCTTCTTCCAAGCCTTGTTTGAATCCTCAACATTCGTTGGAACCCACTATATCCTCGGATCATGGTACACCGAGAAAGAGCTAGGAAAGCGATCTGGAATCTTCACAGCGTCTGGACTTGCAGGTACCATGATTGGCGGGTTCATCCAGACCGGAATCCACAGCAGTATGGATGGTCTACGGGGTATGAGCGGATGGCGATGGCTGTTCAGTAAGTTTTGCCAAAGAAAAAAAGAACTCCAACCCTCTCCCGATATACAAGAAGGAAAATCTAACTCGAAAACTCCCACAGTAATCGACGGCATCATAACCCTCCCCGTCGCAATCTACGGCTACCTCCTCTTCCCGGACACCCCCCGCAACACCCGCGCGCCCTACCTCAGCGCTTCCGAAAAAGCCCTCGCCATCTCCCGCGTCCCCGAAGTCTCCGAACACACTCCAATCTCTCTCTCCTTCGTCAAGCACTGCTTCAAAACATGGTACTGGTACTTCTTCGTCATCCTCTGGATCCTAGCCGGCGAAACAGAATCATTCAGCACAAACGCCCTGCTGCAACTGTATATGAAATCGCATCCGACGAACAAATACACCGTCACGCAGAATAATAACTACCCCACTGGCGTACCGGCCGTGGGCATAGTGTCGACTCTCTTCTGGGCTACATTGACGGATTACATGGGTGGGAAACGGTATCTAGGTACGCCTTCTTTCCCCCTTCCTCCCCAACTGCTTGCTAATATGTTCATCAAGTCGGCTACTGGATCGCCCTAACCGGCATCCTCACCTCGTCCCTCATCCTCGCCTACCCGCACAACACAGCCATCCACTTCGCAATGTACTACTGGGCCGGCAGCGTCTACGCCTGCCAAGCCACCTTCTTCGCCTGGGCCAACGACGTCCTGCGCTACGAAGAAGATAGTCTGCGTGCTGTTGTTATTGCGAGTATGAATATGGGGAGTAACGCTATCAATGCGTGGTGGAGCATCGTGTTTTACGGGGCGAGCTATGCGCCGTATTTTACGAGGGGAATGTGGGCTATGATTGCGGTTAGTGTGGCCATGGGGGTGTGGACGGCACTGTTAGTTTGGATGCAGGTTCGCACAGAGAAGAGGCGGGAGGCGGAAGGGGTGGTGGGAGAGAGGATTGTTGCTGGAAAGGGGGTGGAGGAGGGGGAGGAGGGGGAAAAGCGTGGGGATGGGGTTTAGAAGGGTTCATTTTGTAGCTTTTTTCTTTCTTTCACAAGCATGTCACAGAATGAGATATTGTACGTGACATTGCCTATACCACTCTCAAAGAAAGAAAACGCCAAAGTGCATGCATAACACACCTACCAAAGTTTAACTTTAATCCTTCCGGTCCGTCATCCCCATTAACCCCCCCCCCCCTGTCATTACATCTACGACACACCACCGAACCGCTGCGTCGACCTACTCCCACGCATGCTATTCATGAAATCAGCAGAAGGGTCAGAACCGAGTCCATTCCAGCCATTAGCACCCACACGCTGCGTCTCACGCTGGGCCTTTGCGATCTTCTCCTGGAGCTGCGAGGCACCAGAGTCGATAAGCTGGAGCTGTGAGAGTTGCGTGTTGAGGACGCGGACGACCTTTGTTAGGGGATCGTCTGGTTTGCCAGTCTTGCTGAGGGTCTGGGAAGTGCTGTTTATTTCCTCAATCATTTCTGTAAGGTCTTTGTTTAGTTCGTTGAGGCGATCCTGGAGTTTTTCTGCGAGTTTGTAACTGTGTGTTTTTGTTAGTTTCTTGTACTTTTCTTATCAAGGCGCGGATGTAAAAGGGTATACTTACGTTCTCTCACGCTCCTGGTCGGGACCACGCAAACTCTCGTTCTTGCCGCTGACACCATGCATCTTCATAAGATTGTCAATTTCTTTCTCATAGCGGTCGAGGTAAGAGTCCAGTTCCTGCTGGTTCTCTTCCATCATCGTCAGCTGTCTCTCAACCTCGGCAGCATCACGCTCTGCCTGGAAGGTCTTCGAGTACAGTTGTCGGACCTTGTCAGAGTTCTCGACCAATGCTCTGTCCCATGAGGCCACCTGCTCGGCTTGAGCCTGGAACTCCTTCTGGTACTTTGATAGGTCTGCTGCCCAACGGGTGATGATTTCGTCCATGGACTTGTTCTTCAACCGTGATTGCGCCGATGGCGCGGGTCCCGCGGTTGAGGCTGCAAGCCCACTCTTGGCCGCATTGCCGCCTGCAGTCCCACTAGTAGCGCCCAAAGTAGAAGCCGGCTGTGATTCGGCGTTGGGCTTCGATGCTGGCGCCTCACTTCCGGAGGGCTTACCGAATAGGCTTGGGGTAGTGGTTGAGGTAGTTGCAGCCCCAGAAGTTGCGGGTGCGGCAGAACTTCCGCCGCCCAAGCTCGGGAACAGCGATGTTCCAGATGATGCGGTTGAGGCGGGCGCTGTGGTTGTGGCGGTAGTAGCTGCACCAGTGGTTGCTGGTGTGCTAGCAGCGGCAGTAGGTTTGCCGAAACCGAAGCCACTTCCGGTCGAAGCTGGCGTCGAGGCTCCCGCAGTTGAGAATAGGCTGCTTGATGTACCCGCAGAAGCTGCTGTGCTACTGGTGTTTCCACCTAGGCTCAAGGGTGGTGTGCCGCTGGATGCAGGCTGCGAAGAAGCGGGTTGTGCGGATGATGTAGCGCCAAGGGTGAACCCCGACGGTTTTGCTGGCGCGTCAGCAGGCGTTGTGTTTCCAAGACCACTGAAGAGGCCACCCGCAGGTTTGAGGGTCTTCGCATCTTGTCCACCAGACGTTGATGTTTGATTTCCTCCTCCAAACAGGTTGGATGTGGGCGCAGCAGCAGGGGTAGCGCTTTTGTTTGCGTCGTTGGAGGCTGCTGTGTTTCCTCCTAAGCTGAACAGACTAGGAGTGGAGGAAGAGGTTGTGGCAGGCTTTGCACCGCCGAACAAAGAAGAGCCAGATTGGGCTCCACTGCTAGATTGGGCAGGCTGACTGAACAGGTTACCACCTGGAGGAGCGCCGGCTGGAGTAGTGGAGGGGAAAAGAGATGTCTTGTTTGTTGCAGGTGTGGCTGATGGTGCTGAGCCTGAGGCTTGTGTTAGTAGGCGCATAGAGTCGACCGGGACGTGTATGGATACTCACTAGCAGCTGTACCGAATCCAAACGAGGGAGTAGAAGAGGCAGCACCACTAGAGGAAGCACCACCGCCGCCAAAAAATCCTCCAGCTGGCTTAGACGCATCGCCCTCCTTCTTTCCAAGTCCTCCAAAGCCTCCGCTACCAAAAGCCAATGGTGTTGACGACGCGCCAGCTTGACCTCCGCCAAAAAGACCACCAGGTTTACCTGCGGGTGTGCTTGATGTTGCAGCAGCACCACCACCGAAAAGACCCGATCCGGCTGTGTTGCTAGTGGCGCCGCCGAACAAACCGCCGCTGCTGGGTGCGCTGGACGTGTTGTTGGTGCTGCTGGCGGTGCCGAAGAGAGACGGTGTCGCGCCGCCAGTTGAGGGTGTTGCGCCAAATAGAGACTTGCCAGGCGTGCTGCTGGTACCACTGCCACTGTTCTGCTGGCCGAATGAGAAGCTCATGTTGGTGGTTGTATAAGGTCGGCGTTGGTGGATTGGTGCTTGTTGAAGGAGTTGTTGTTGAGGTCGGAGATGCTATCGAACGCGCAACTAGGCTAGGCGTATCACACCGTAGAAGTAATCGCTGGGCCACTGTTAATTGGCAAGGTGAAGTGGATGCGCGCAGATATACACGACCTTCTCGCGCGTCAATGTCGCATCCAAAAGTTGGGCAAACAGATGCATGGGTCGAGCTTAGCTCCGGTGAATTGTTGTTCCTACCTGGCCATCGGCCAGGATTCCAGACCGCCGCTCCCCGCTAGTCGCAGGTGCCTGAGACTCCACGACGACGTCGAGGCAAGGAGGCGCAGTCTTTAGTCGTTCGTCCCCATCACGCACTTCTCTTATTATCTACACCCAATTCCACTAAAGACCAATCACAGTCTATTCTCTACAACCTCTTGTTGTACACACGTAGATTAAACGAATATCCAGCGGTTCTCGACATGTCGGACGACCTAGCACCACCCCGCAAGAGTGTAGAGCTGGAGGACCCAGGTGCGAAGGAGCTCGGTATGCTACATCATGTGCCAATCTGAGCGGTTCGTACCTAACTATATCTAGCCGAGTCAAGTGACGAGCACTTCTCTGATGCGTCTGAAGGCCAGGCTAGACGATTTACGTTGTCGTCGCCAATCCCAATAACGCGAGTGGAGCGGGTCGATGATACGCCAGCACATGGCGAAGTACCGGGAACAGAGGCATACAACAAACGCACTCAAGACGCAGTGCCCGACGAGGTCGAGATTGTGCCAGAAGGCATGCGAAGCCGCAGTGCGTCACGCGTTAGCGTCAGTGACCGGCCCATTACGCCAGGAGGAACGCCCATCCCAAAGACCGTGGTTGAGAAGATTGATCCCGACGAACCTAGCTACGGTGATGTGCCTGGCACGGAAGCACATCAGCAGCGTTTGGCAGATGCGGAGCCTGATGTAGTCATCAAGGCGCCCCAGGAGGCGCAGCGCAGCAACTCAGGTACGTAGGGCATTTCCTTGGTGCCTCCTGCGTACCATTGACGACGGAAGAAGGGTCACCAACCTCGCATGACAGATCTACAATAAATCCGAGCGACGATGCAGCCGAAGCGGCGCCCGAAGCCAACGGTGTGGTTCAACAACAAGAGGGCAACAACGACGACGACTTTGGTGATGACACAGCAGACGTGGCAGCTGATGATGACGATGGGTTTGGGGACTTTGACGAGTTTGAAGAGGGTGGGGAGGGTGACGATGATTTTGGAGACTTTGACGATGGATTTCAGCAAGGCGAGCATGAGGCAGAGACATCATTTGATAAAGTGCCAGAACAAGCTCCTGTACCTGCCCCTTTGCCGGGTCCTGTAAGTTGCAGCAATTCTAGCCCACTGATAGTATTGCTTGGACCATTTGTTACTGTGACATTCTGACTAACCTTTTGCCCGCACAGCCAGTCTTGGACTTTGAGCATCTCACATCACCTGAAGACATTACTAGCGCAACACGGCCTTACCTGGAGGACATATACCCTCTGCCAAGAGACATACCCAGCATATCTACCAATCCGGAGGAGACACGGTCCATTTTCTTGTCGGAGCGCAGCCACTCGCTGTGGAGCCAGCTGGTTGCACCGCCACCGCTGCAGCCACCAGACTGGGTACGGTCACGAATACGACGACTGTTTCTCGTCTCACTGGGCGTGCCCGTAGACCTGGATGAAATCCTGCCAGCGTCGAAACAAAAGAAGCTTATCCTGCCGTCGATCCACATACCCGGAGAGCGCTCGCCCCGCCCTTCATCTGATGGGCGCAGCAACGGTGGTCCACTGGGACGCATCAGACGTGAGAATGAGTCGTCGACGTCGGTCGATTCGTCAAGCTCGAAAGTCGACCGCAAGCGAAAAGGGCCCCCGCCACCTCCTGAACTGGACATTAGCAGTACAACGCAGCTTTGTGCGACGACAGACGCGGCGCTCGAGGGTCTGACAGACGATGAGCTGCGGATGCACATCGATCACCTCAAGGCGCTGCAGGAACGGGCAAAAGAGGTGTTTGAGTACTGGCAGAAGCGGATGGAGAGCGCGCTAGGAGACAAGGATGCGTTTGAGCAGGTGATTGAGAGTTTGGTGGCCCACGCCAAGAAGCTGCGGTAGTGTTGCCTAAACAAGTGCAAGTAATGTAAGTACATAGTTTGGGCGTGATTACGAGCCTGTCTCTGCGGGTGATTGTGATGGACGTGTCTGTTCATGTTGGCGTTTTGGTTTGATGACCCCGCATTGTGGGATAGCGTGGGTTGGCCAAGGCTGGCTGGCAGGCGGCGGGGGTGATTTGGTACTTTTTTTTCTTGGCTGCCCGCGGAATTGCTTTTTTCTCTCTTCGAGGCAATGAAGCTGAAATCAAGATGGGGGCTGGAAGAGACTGATGGCAAAAAAGATGCAGTGTGCCGAGGGTCTAGGTGTAGTGTGATTGTATAGATATTTCATAGTCACTGCATGCGGGTGTGCAGGACAGCATGGTGAATAAGCTTCTGCAAGGTAACCAATCGGCATGGCAGGAGCAGTTTATGAAAGCAGTGACAGTGCTCAGACGGGAGTTTGTAGAATGTATGCGGAGTCGATCCATTACGATCTACGCAGGCCAATCGTGGCCGTCAAGACCCCGGGAGCACATGGGTCGTCTTGACCGAGCAGACTCAAAGTTTGCAGGCATGATTAGGCGGGATGCGGTGTGGTCATGAGGGTCGTGGAGAAAAGATGGCGTTGTCGAGTAGAGCACAGTGGGCAGCATGTGCCGCGAAGTAAGCGGACACAGAATGCACTTAGGCAGCGCTACTATAGGCTCCGGGGAGACCCTGAACAACACCATGGCGGCCTCTCTCAACGCGGTAGTCTGGCGTCCGAGCGCACCCCACTCGTCGACCCATTGAGCAACGTGCCCTCGTCTTCTCCCGTCCGTTAGCAGCACGAGGATGTTACTATTACAGATTGAGATGCGAGCAAGGCACGATGAGGAGATTACCGCAGCGGTGGCGATGAGCGGCTGGCGAGGGGCAGAGTTGCGGAATGGGATGGGCAAAGGTGAAACAAAGACCACTCGCGCGGTGGAAAAGGGAAAAAGGCGACGATCAAACAGGAGAGGGCGTGTGGGCAAAGTCGCGCACCGTTAAATTAGTGGCGCATGCGGGCAGAGTTCACCGTCGACGTTGAGGTTTGGTGCCCGCGAGGCCAGCGAGCCAGTGGCAGATGTGGATAGGGGTAATTTGCCACAGGGTAGTGGTGCGGTGGGTGCAGCGTGGCGCCTCGGTCGGACTGCCCTGCACACGCTCGTACGTTGCTAGTAGCAGAGGCGGTCACGCTTTGCCATGGGTGCCCGCCCCAGACGAGGCAGGCGGATTCCATGTGTGTGGATTGTCTGTTTGTATGCACCTCTATACATAGACATAGTTTGGATGTTTACACAACGGATGCTCGTTCATGCATGCCAGTGTAGGAGCCCGGGCAAGAGAGAAAAGCGCGGCAGCGTAGCCATGACGTCGCCGCAGTACATGACGGGCACAGCAGGGCCTGCACCGCTGTCTTGCAAGCCCCTTCTCTCATTTCACCGTCACGAGGGCGTTGCTGGAGGAGGCTAGAGCCGTTGTCGTATCCAAGGACGCAGGCGGCGCAGGCACAGGCGTCCTTACTATAGGCGTTGTCGTCCCGTAGCGGCGGCGGCGGGCAGGCGAGCACGCGGACCAGCGGACAGGCTGGCAGCATGTGCGACCCGGCTCGACTCGACTCGACTCGACTCGCTCGTCGCGTCCGGCGTCCGCCGAGGTGGTCGTGGTGGAAGACTGGGGCGTTGCAGGCGTGGCATTTGGGTGCGGCGCCATGGATTGGCGTGGACCGACAGGCTTGCTAGCCGACAACTGACAGGCGCAAATGCCATGGCAAGCATGGCAGCCCTCTCTTCTCCCTCCAAGACGGCAATTCCTGGGCCGATCCCTTTGTGAGGCAGCGTACCACAGTTTAGCCTCCAATTCACCTCTTCTGCATCTTCTGCCATCTACCTGCCATCTGCTTGCCATCTGCCTGTCTGCCAGCCTGCCGCTTCGCTCGTTCTTCTTGACCGTGAGCGCCTGTGGCTTGTGCGTGCGCCTACATTACATGCCTGTACTGGCTTGCAAGACGCCCTGGCTTTTCATTTGCCCATCCCATCGCCAGCACCCTACCCACGACACGCTTATCCTCTTTCCGCGCCCGCCTGTTCTCCCGGCGGGGCCTCCCTGCCTTTGCGCCTCTTCGACACCATCCACCCGACCTCATCTCGCCTTCTTCCCTCTGCGCAGCCTTTCCGTCTGTAAAGACTATCCTGTCCCGCCCCAGACGTCTGGCTGAACATCTGCCCACCCCTCTCATCCCCAACCACTGACGTCCTCGCCCTCCCGCCTCGCTCTTGCCGCCTCCAATGCGCACATAGCATCGCTCGAGATCCTTCCTCACCCCTCTTACTCCAGCCGCCGCTGCCGCTGCCGACCGCCGCTGCCGCCATGGCTGCAGAGACATATTCGGGCGTCGCTGCCATCATCCGCAACCTCGCCCGCCAACATGATCCCGCCAGAGACCCCAGCTTCAGCGCCCAAGTCTCTGCAAACGGCGCCAAAACCGCCGCAAATGCAATCGCCCTACCTGGCCCCGAGAGCGAAGAAAAGACACAATTAGAACAAGAGTTGTCGGCCCTGTGCAGCCGCATCGACTTCCTCGAGCACAAGTGCAGCCATGCCGCTGCCAAATCAGGCCAATTTCCTCTGACGCCCGCACAAGAGTCTCCCGACGATGGCGTCCTATATACTCCAGCCGGTGCCATTCGCAACAACAGTGCCCCACCTGGTCAGGCTCGTCGGGGTTCAAACAAGGAGCGCGCCATCTGGGTGTCCAACTGGCTGGCGGCAAAGGAAACAAATGGTGGCCCCGAGGAGCCTGCCGCTGCCCTCACCGAAGAGCAACTTAATTATCTACGCGTACACTTGAACCAACAGGCCGACCAGATCAGGAACCAGCGTGAACACATTGGTACGAGCACATTCATGCATAGATATATTCATTGTATATTTTATCTTTATTTAAGCTGCATACTGATATTACGTAGACAACCTGAGCCGGGAAGTAAACAAGCAACTGACGACACAGAGCATGGTGTTCGAGCATGGCATCGAGGACATTGGCGCACTGAAACGAGAACTCGGCAAGCATCAGCAAGGTAGGCTTCAAACCCACCGCACGACATCAACTGCGACTAACGTCATCCAGCAAACCTGGCTTTCCAGAAAGCACTGCGGGAGATTGGCGCTATCGTCACGGCTGTCGCTATGGGAGATCTGAGCAAAAAGGTTCTCATCCATGCAAAGGAAATGGACCCTGAAATCACTCTGTTCAAGCGCACAATCAATACCATGGTAGACCAGCTGCAAGAATTCGCCAGTCAAGTCACATTCCTCGCTCGAGAGGTCGGTACTGAAGGCAGATTGGGCGGTCAGGCAAATTTACCAGGAGTCGCTGGTATTTGGGCTGAGCTGACGGATAGTGGTACGTCTTGATTCGTGTCCCGCTATCGGGCCGATACTAACATGTTGCATAGTTAACATGATGGCCAATAATCTCACCGAGCAGGTGCGAGAGATCGCCGTAGTGACGACTGCTGTCGCCCATGGCGATCTCAGCCGCAAAATTGAGCGACCAGCCCGAGGAGAAATCCTGCAGTTACAGCAGACCATCAACACCATGGTGGATCAACTACAGTCATTTGCAACTGAAGTCACAAAGGTCGCCAGAGACGTCGGTACCGAGGGGAAGCTCGGTGGACAGGCTGAGATTGCCGGTGTCAAGGGCATGTGGAATGAGCTCACTGTAAACGTCAACGCCATGGCCCAAAACCTCACTACCCAGGTGCGAGACATTGCTCAGGTCACTACAGCTGTCGCCCAAGGCAATCTTACCCGCAAAGTCGAAGCCCAGTGCAAGGGTGAAATTCTCGAACTCAAGAACACAATCAACCGCATGGTGGACCAACTGCAGCAGTTTGCACACGAAGTCACCAAGATTGCAAGAGAGGTCGGATCCGAGGGTCGCCTCGGTGGACAGGCTACTGTGCATGGGGTCGAGGGTACCTGGAAAGACCTCACTGAGAATGTGAACGGTATGGCGATGAATCTGACAACCCAAGTGCGAGAAATTGCAGAGGTTACGACAGCTGTCGCTCGAGGAGATCTTAGTAGAAAGGTCAAGGCCGAAGTACAGGGCGAGATTCTTTCTCTGAAGATTACCATCAACACCATGGTGGACCGCCTGAATACTTTTGCCCAAGAAGTCAGCAAAGTCGCCCGCGAAGTCGGAACTGACGGAATCCTGGGTGGCCAAGCCCAAGTCGACAACGTCGAAGGCAAATGGAAGGACCTGACAAACAACGTCAATACCATGGCCCAAAATCTTACATTACAAGTGCGTAGTATCTCCGAAGTTACACAAGCAATTGCCAAGGGAGACATGAGCCGAAGAGTACACGTTGATGCTGAGGGTGAAATACGGTTACTCAAAGACACTGTCAACGACATGGTTATGAGACTCGACGAATGGTCTCTTGCTGTGAAGCGCGTAGCCCGCGATGTGGGTGTAGACGGCAAAATGGGTGGCCAAGCCGATGTGCGAGACATCGACGGACGCTGGAAGGAGATCACCACAGACGTCAACACCATGGCTCAAAACCTTACGTCGCAAGTGCGCGCTTTCGGCGACATTACCAATGCCGCAATGGAGGGCAAGTTCACTCAAATCACCGTCGAAGCTTCTGGTGAAATGGACGAGCTGAAGAGAAAGATCAACCAGATGGTGTCCAGTTTGCGAGAGAGTATCCAGAGGAACACGGCTGCCAGGGAAGCCGCCGAGTTAGCCAACAAGACCAAGTCAGAATTCCTGGCTAACATGTCGCATGAGATCCGAACGCCCATGAACGGTATCATTGGTATGACGCAGCTTACACTAGACACCGACCTTACCCACGCGCAACGAGAAATGTTGACTATTGTGCACAACCTCGCTGGCCAGTTACTCACCATCATCGACGACATACTGGATATTTCCAAGATCGAAGCCAATCGAATGGTTATGGAGGAGATTCCATTCTCCATGCGCGGCACCATATTCAATGCCCTCAAATCACTGGCATCGAGGGCTAATGAGCGGAAGCTGAACCTTGCTTATGATGTTTCGTACACGGTACCTGACTATGTTGTGGGTGATTCATTCAGGTTAAGGCAGATTATTCTCAACCTTGTCGGTAATGCCATCAAATTTACTGAGCACGGAGAGGTCAAGGTTGCCATATCGATGGCGCAGGAACAAGACTGCGGACCTGACCACTACGTTTTCCAGTTTGCCGTCTCTGACACTGGTATTGGGATTCGTGGCGACAAGCTCAACCTCATCTTTGATACGTTCCAGCAAGCAGATGGTTCGACTACAAGGAAGTTTGGTGGTACTGGTCTTGGATTGTCTATCTCGAAGCGTCTCGTCACTCTTATGGGTGGTCGTATGTGGGTCGAGTCCGACTTTGGCAAGGGTAGTGTGTTCTACTTCACATGCAGGGTCCGTCTCGGCAAACCAGAGATTACCGCTATTCAGCCCCAGCTTGTTGCGTACAAGCAGCACACGGTGCTGTTTGTTGACCAAGGCAACACTGGTTTCTCGGATCAGATCATTGAGCACTTGAAGGCCCTGGATCTTGTACCCATGGTCGTCAACTCGGTTGAAGAGGTGCCCGAGACTACGAAGAGAGCCGACATGCCCTACGACTGCGTTATCGTCGACAATGACAAGACGGCACGAGAGCTCAGGATTGCCGAGCGCTTCAAGTACATTCCTCTTGTCATGCTGACGCCGCACGTGTGCATCAGCCTTCGATCTGCGCTGGAAAATGGTATCTCGAGCTACATGACGACGCCTTGTCTGCCGATCGATCTGGGCAACGCACTAATCCCAGCACTAGATGGCCGTGCCGCGCCTCTTGTTTCTGACCATTCCAAGTCCTTCCAGATTCTGCTTGCTGAAGATAACGCTGTCAATCAGAAGCTTGCTGTCCGAATTTTGGAGAAATACCACCACAGGGTCACTGTGGCCAACAACGGTCTCGAGGCCTTTGAGCACATCCAGAAGAAGCGCTACGATTGTGTACTTATGGATGTGCAAATGCCGGTCATGGTAAGCTGAACAACGTTGGATAGTGAACCACGACTAACACGATACCAGGGTGGTTTTGAGGCCACAGCTAAGATCCGAGAATGGGAACGTGAGAATGGTATCCCATCTACACCAGTCATTGCACTCACGGCGCATGCAATGGTTGGCGATCGCGAGAAATGTCTTGCAGCACAGATGGATGTAAGCTGATGTAAACCTTGCGTTGATTCTCGATATTGACTTGAGCAACAGGATTACCTCTCTAAACCCCTTCGTCAAAACCAACTTATCCAAACCATTCTCCGCTGTGCTACTGTTGGAAGCACAATCTATGATCACACAAGTGAGCCACGGTATACGGCGTCATCACACATCCCCAACCTTGACCTGCCAGGAAACAGCAAAGACAAGGCAAACACGGGAGCGGCGTCGGCATCAACAACAAGCCCCAAGAAGCGACCGCAACTTGAAGCGCGAGGCTTCACGGACCGTGGCGGAGGCGCTGATAGCCCCAACCTGTTGGCGGTGGATCAGACGGATAATGGCAGTGTCGAGAGAGTACGTTCCTTGTCCGCTAGTTTGTGAGTAATTGACCCTAATATGTGTGTGTTGTAGCTTTTGCTGCGGAGTCACAGTAGCTGAGTTTGTGTGACATAAAGGAAGAGGAGAAGGCTTGATTAGTTACGTATTCGAGCCCTCTTCAGGCCGAATCCTACTAAACGATAACTACGTCAACAATGCCAACCTCAACGATTATCGACGATGAACGATGAACGACATTCTCGGTGCTACCAGTGCGTTGTAGCGATGCCAATCGAGAACACGCCGGTTATCGAAATAATAACATTGATGGAAGGTTGGAGCTGAAGCAAGAATCACTCTTGTTGTATTCACAAGCGCCAGCTGTGGAGCATTTTTTTCGGTTGGCGTTTCTACTGTGCTGGATCCAGTTTTGCTGCACGCCTCACATGACACTTTGCTGTGGTAGTTTTTCTCCTGCATATCTCGGCGTTGACTGTTATCATTGTTTCGGGGAGTTTGACTTTTAAGGGTCTTTCGTCAAGTGTGGTCTTTGGGGGTACCTTGGCTTCTTTTTAAAACTTTGGAGATGCAGAAATATACCTGGTAGGCTTGGAGCACCGCTGTGAAGTAATCGCATGGTATATATATATGTGTGTGTTGTTTTTCTCTCTCACCTTATTGCGAGTGTATCTGTCAAGTTCGTGATGTATGATCATTCTCTGCGTATAACTAGAAAAACCAATTAGACTGTACCGTGTACCCTCGTACAGCTCGCGTGACGTCGTTGTACATATTGTACAGGGCCCCAGGCCTAGCCTGGCGTGTTTCTCTTGACCGGAGGACGTGCAGCTGTCAGAACAAAATCCCTTCAGCCGTTCGCCTTAGCAATAGTCGTGTCAGCATAGCATAGGGTGCCTTGTAATGAATCCTTGCTGCACCGCCCATTCTGCATCGTTTAGGCTCTGAGCGATTACTTTTGCCGCGTTACAGATGCAATGCAACCCAAAAACCAGATGACGTTCAGCCGCGGGCTTACCAGGGTTAGCCTATCGATAGTAATCGAGGACGCGACAGACGCACTTGTCGCTTCCCTTCTTCCTCTGTGCGCGCAACCCCCACCACGAGGCTATGGCGTTTGCGATACGGTGGAATAGGAACATCTAGTTCTTTTCTTTTCTCCTCTTCCGTTGTTTTTCTTGTCTCTCTTTCCCCATCGTCTCGTTTGATGAAATACGAGGGTGTCGCAGTTTACGTTGCACAAAAGAACCCCCAGCGAAACGACCGCGCAGCGCGTCGTGCCGTGTCATTGCAATTGTCTTACTGGGCTTCCTTTCACTCTTCATTTGGCCACGCTGCAGCCTGAAAGTCGCTTGGAGCCTCACCGTGAATAGGCTACGCACAGCGGTCACTTTTGACCACTCCTTCCTCCGTCCTAAACTCACGCCCTCGATCTATAAGGCCCGTCTACGTCGCACTGTTCTCCATCCAGCGCACTTCCCCTGTCCTGAAACCTCCCATTTCGACATCTATTACATTCGTTTCGTTTGTCTCGCCACACTGCTGTGATAGTCTAGCCGGGATGGATCTGGCGAATGACACCAAGGCCCTTCAGGCAAACATTGCCATGATAAAAGCGATTCTCCCCAGTGTTGATGATATCGATAAGCCATACTACGAGCAGCAGATCAATGAAATGTCTGAGAGGCTCCAAAAGCATCGCGAGCAAGCCCGAGCCCTTCAGCCAAGATACGCTCCTGCCGTTCCTTCAAATGACATACGAAGGCCGCCTTCGCCACCTCGCGCCCTGCCATCGCATTCTCTCAAACGCAACCTAGAGCTAGCCGGCGGCCCTGAGGCCAAGCGTATGAGCAGGCAGCCAAGTCCAGATATCACAACACCCCCCTTGGAGTCATGGTCACAGTCATTGCCTCATCGGGAGTCAAATCACATGCATCAATCTGATCAAATAGCTTTCGTAGATTTGACCGAGTCTGATCCACCTACCCCTGTACGATCCCCCCAGCCGCCTATACAGGCGCCCAGATATTTGGATCCGTTCCCAGAACTGCACAATGCCTATCAGGGAGCATTCCGCAATAGCCATTCGATGCCGACCAACAATGCTGGTAGGGATTATATGTCTGTACCAGAGCTGGCTGAATTCATGGTTACTTCAAACCTACCAGGTCATGGCTATGGATATCAGCAGCAGCCGCATGTATTTCCGGGGGCTCAAACTGCTGGGTTCGATTACTATACCAATCATGCGTTGCCTCCTTACATGGATGCGCTTAGGGTACCCCCGTTTATGGGAGCTGGCGATAGTGACGGTGACGAATATGGTGGCTTCCCAGGGAGTCATGTCGCTGAAACGCAGGCTATAGAGAAGCTCCTTGAGAATTTCAAGGGCGATGCTGAGAAGAATGGGAAGCGAGAGCCAACGCCCGCCATCATGACCTGCACTCTCAAAGAGTACCAGCGAATTGGTCTAACCTGGCTCCTTAAGATGGAATGTGGCGACAACAAAGGTGGTATTCTAGCTGATGATATGGGATTGGGAAAGACGGTGAGTGAATCAGACCGCATTTTGATGACCTGTTTTCTGGTCCGGCCTGGCTGATCCGTTGCTAATAAAATGCTCAGATACAAGCTCTTTCACTCATTTGTGCACATCCACCTGATGATCCAGCCTGTAAAACAACTCTCATAATCGCGCCTGTGGCCCTCATGCGGCAGTGGGAGAAAGAAATTGAACGGCATGTTGATCCTCGCCACAAGCTTAGTGTATATCTCTACCATGGTACTGGCAAGAATGTCGAATTTTCCCATCTTCGTCAGTACGACGTTGTGCTGACAACCTTTGGCTGCCTTACCTCGGAGTTCAAGCAAAAAGAGTCCCGGAAAGAGTCGATGCTGCATGAACAGGAGACACAGGACCCTTCTATCCGTCGTAAAGCCAAGGATCAGCTTGCATTGCTCGGACCCGAGTGCATGTGGTATCGCATCATCATTGATGAGGCTCACAACATCAAGAATCGCAATAGCAAAGCCTCAAAGGCCTGCGCAGATCTTATGGCCCGTCACCGCTTGTGCATGACTGGAACGCCCATGATGAACAGCATCGCTGAGCTGTATCCATTGATTCGATTCCTCAACGTGAAGCCTTATTGTTCGTGGAACAAGTTCAATGCGGACATCTTTAAAGTAGGTGATAAGTACTGATGGATCTATGTGTTACAGGCTGACATCTATCAGACAGTCAAGCATCCACGTACGAGGAGCCAAGGGATGGATCGCGTTCGAATTCTGCTGGCGTCTCTCATGCTGCGAAGGCAGAAGGACGCCAAAGTGGATGGACAGCCAATCTCTAGAATTCCGCCCAAGCATGTCGTTGTCGACAACGTTGATTTTAGTGACTCAGAACTTGAATTGTACCGTGCTTTGGAGACGAGGACACAGCTTCAAATGAACCAGTATATTGACGATGACGCAGTTTCATGTAAGCTTGCTCAAGTTAGTTTTGGCTTTATATGGTTGAATGCTAATAAGGTTCAGCCAACTACGCAAATGTATTGGTCCTTTTACTTCGACTGCGTCAGGCCTGCTGCCATCCACACCTGATCAAAGATCTTAGCCAGCCAGCGACCGAGGGCATTGACGAGGACGACCTCTTGACCCGAGCACAGGGATTGAATACAGACGTCGTAGTACGATTGAAGGATCACGATTCATTCGAGTGTCCAATCTGTCTTGAGGCCGACCCTAATCCGACCATTATCATTCCGTGTGGGCATACGGTCTGTGGCGAATGTGTCCAGAAGCTCATTGATCCCGCAATGCGGGCAGCTCAGCAAGACGGCAACGATGAGACAAGCATACCCAAATGTCCGCATTGCCGTGGTGAGTTGAGGGCCAGGCTGATCACTGACTACAAGCACTTTTGCAAAGTCCATTGTCGCGAGCGTCTCAGGTCGGCTGACTTGGACGATGGGGCTGAGGACGAGGATTCTGAATCTGATGTTTCCGATTCTGAAGATGAGGATGCGCCCGATGTTGACAAGAAGGGCAATCTGGCTGGATTTGTTGTGGCCGATGACGAGGAAGACGGTGATGAGGCGGGTGACTCTGCACCCAAAGCAAAGCCCAAAAAGAAGAAGTCGAAGAAGCGTAACAAGGGTAAAGGCAAGGCGCGTGCTAAGCCCAAGTTGACTTTGGCTCAGTTGAAGAAAGAGTCTATGCGTAGCAAGGCGGCCAAAAAGCGCTACCTCCGTCGTCTGGACAAGACATATGTTCCATCCGCGAAGATCAACCAAACCATCCAAATCCTCCGAGAGATCCGCAATAATGACCCGACCGAGAAGACACTAGTATTCTCCCAATTCACTTCACTCCTCGACCTTATCGAAGTCCCCCTAAACCGAGAAAAAATGCAATACCAGCGCTACGACGGCACCATGAAAATGGACGCCCGCGCCGACGCCGTAAGCGCCTTCATGGACGACCCCAACCAAAACATCATGCTCGTCTCCCTCAAAGCAGGCAACACGGGACTCAACCTCTGGAAAGCATCCCAAGTCATTATCCTCGATCCCTTCTGGAACCCCTTCATCGAAGACCAGGCTGTCGACCGCGCCCATCGTATGCCGCAGACGCGCGAGGTGCATGTTCATCGCGTGTTGGTGCCGGAGACGGTGGAAGATCGCATTACGCATTTGCAGGATAACAAGCGCGAGATGATTGGGGCGGCGTTGGATGAGAGGGAGTATAAGAATTTGACGAGGTTGGATGTTAGGGAGTTGAGATATTTGTTTGGGATGAAGTAGGGAGAGGTGGTTCGTGGTGTAGTTTTTCGGAGATGGTTCTTTATGTTCAAGGGGTTTTCTTCTCTTCTACTCTTCGGTTGTTTTCACATTCGCACTCTCTTTTTTTTGATACCCGATCCTTCACGATCAAGACGATTCGGTTTCTGTTTTTTTACTGCGTCGCATAGATGGATGGATATGCACTCACCATTCAGCAAAGGTGGTGAGACAAAGGCATGTGGATTCAACTACATATGTAATACAACTGACTTCCTTCCCTCACCTTTACCTCTGTAAGTCTAACTTTGATCGTTACGCTACAAGCCACCATCTACAGCTTTTCACGAGTCAGTGCACTAGAATTCGATGCAGAATCACACACTGGATACGTATGCTTGGATGACCCATCAGACGAATTGGGGAATCTGGTCTCTGGTTGCCTAGTATCACTTCTCCATACATGCAGATTCTCACGTGATCTGATTACATATATACATATGTACATATGGGAATTTTTATGCAAAGTGGTTCCGCGATGTGCCGGTACAATGCATAGTTTACGCAAGTGCAAGTCGGCCTTTTCGATGGTTGATGAGTCAGAGGAAAGGCGTTTGTGTGGTATTGGTACGGTCATTATTACTAAAGGGCTGGTGGGGATGGGGTGAGGGGATTATGACATGTATGCCTATGTAGGGGTATCGCCTATTACTAACAGCGTAGTCCGCGGCAAAGGGAAGGTGGGGATGGCGGGTTTATCGGGGTATGAAGGACATGTCCATATGTATATGCAAGGCAAGGAATCAAGATGGATATGGTTTTGTTTTGCATTTTGAGATGTTCAGATCAGGGGCAGAGGGCGGGCCGGGATGTGTATGCGTGTGTGGGGCGTCTTAGTTGTGGTTTTGCTTTTTCCCGGTAGACGGGGAAAAAGGTTCGTAGTTACCAGTGGTGAGATGGGGAGAGATGTGGTATGATATATGTATGTGTGGAGAGATAGGTACATGCATAGGAACGAACGGATGCTGGTAGAGTGCAGCTGATGTTGGGGAATGGGGGAATGGGGGAATGGCACTAGTACCATAACTATACTTAGGTTCACGACCAAGCAGGGGGGGGAGGGGGGGAACGGACCGATTGAACTTACATGCAACACACGCTACAAACATGGACAAGTTGCGAACAGCCATGTTCGGGGCTTGTCGAGATTTTGAAAGGATGCAGGGTTTTTGTGCGTGTTTGCGTGTTATTGCTAGCTTGTCTAGCGCACGACTGGGAGGATCACAACGCATAAGGCAAATCCGCCGATCCATAAGAAAAAAGGCGAGGCCAGACCCGTCCCCGCCACGCCAAGGCCAGCCGCTTTCCCAAACGTGCGGTTGCGGATGAATGGGGCGGACGAGGGAGTGACAGACTGACAGGTGGAGCGCGCCAGGAAAACACAAGATGACGGTCTCTTGGGCGATGCCGATCGAGATGTGGCCTCATTTGGTATGGGGCTTCTTGTGTGTATGTCTCTGTCTCTTGTCACCATGCGCGAATTGCTGCACTGTCAGCTGTCTCTTACTTGGCCTCGACCATACAGGCGGCGAGATTGAGCTGCAAGCGAACACCCAACGGTCAGCGCCTCTAGCCACATAGCGATATACCCGCTTGGCTAGAGTAATCTCCTCCCACCCCCAAAGCGTCCGGCCTGCATTCCCCATCGACTGTGCACACCAGGGCCCCGACGCGCCATGCCGACGGCCGCTCCGCCGCGCTCTGCTGTGTTCTGTCTTGCTTCCTCTGTTGCCACTGCCACTGCCTCTCGTCCTCTCTTTCCGCCACCCGCCGCCTCTTGCTGCTCTTAACCGGCTGCTTGATTGATTAATTGCCGGCTCTCGTCTGCCTGTACCCTTGCTGCTGTGCTCTTGGTGGTTACACATCCATTCACTCGACACCGCGCCTCCACTCTTCCCCATCCTCAACATCCACACTAGTCTGCATGCACTGCGAGGAATGGGACACATACGACGCTCCTCGCCCTTAGTCCTGCCTTTGACAACGTCTGCTGTCTGCGCCGCCCGGTGACATGGCCAAAATGCGCATCCCCATCCGCGAGCAATTGGGCTGTTTGGTGCTGCTGGCCTCGACCATAGGCCTGGCCGTCGTTGCAGTCGCAACATGGGTACACACTCCCGCCTGCTAACAATGCCTTCTGTTACTGACATGAGTAGCTCACCAACCACGAATTTGTGCTCGGCATACGGTATTTCTTTGCTCCTCAAGCGTCCCCCAGGTCCGCGTCCCCCTCGATGCTGACTGTTGTGCTATGTAGATCGACTCGTCTCACGTTAACCGCCTCACTCAAAGCTGCACAGCTGTCCTCGAACCTG
Organism: Bipolaris cookei; assembly: GCA_002286855.1. Taxonomy (NCBI): domain Eukaryota; kingdom Fungi; phylum Ascomycota; class Dothideomycetes; order Pleosporales; family Pleosporaceae; genus Bipolaris; species Bipolaris cookei. The sequence continues at coordinate 681,936 of NRSV01000006.1, read as the reverse complement.
GCTCTCATGCAAATCCTCGTTCAACAAGCAGCAAATCGTCTTTCTCCTCAGGCTGCACTCAGCCACTACTATCGTGGTAATAGCTCGATAGAGAACTGGACCCGCGTCGAAGAAGATTACGATGCCATCTTCTCGGGCGATGTCCGGACCCGCATCGCTATCCAGGCCCAGATCTTTCCCTACAACTCATCGCACCGTGCACTCTTCCGCCGTACCGCCGTCACGATGATGGACGTCGTGCTCCCTATTCAGAAACCAGACGGCCAAAATGCAACGCTAGGCGATCCCGAGTATGGCTTCATACCTGAACTCTATCCTAAATTTACCGTCGAGTCTATTCCGTTCAACTCGAGTGTTAATACATTCAAGGCGCACTTTGAGGGAAGGACTATCGATAACACGAGTTATCTCTTGCTCGGCCCGTATCGCGTTAATGACTCTCTTAGTCTCGTCTCCATTACCGCGCCCATCATTAACAACACGTCCAACATTGATACGCTAGGATGGCTCACGACTGTTCTGGATGCCTCACTCATTACCAGTGTTGTGGATGCCATTGACGGTCTCGACAAGAGTGGGCTGACTCTCCTTTTTGGCCCCAACAACGTTACCAATGTCTTTCCGTCAAGCTACATGTACGATGCCGTGAATCCAAGACCTCCGGAAAAAGTGCAAGTACGTTTTCTTGTACCGCCTACTCACAGAGACGGCATGCAACGACATGGCAAATACGACACCGAACTTGAACTTTCTCCTTTTGACTGGTCCGAATACCCGGCCATCCGCAAAGGTTTTACCCAGGCGACCGGTGCTACTAGTAATGCTGGTAGCATCGTTCCTACGGAGAATGAGCTAGGCGACAAGGTTGCAGTTGGATACGCTATTGTCCGCAGCTCCATGGTCGATTGGATGATTGTAGTTGAGCAGACGCGTAAAGAGGTCTGGGAGCCCATCAACCGTCTTCGGAATATCATCCTCGCCTGTGTTTTTGGGACTATTGGCGCCATGCTGCTTGCTGCATTCCCTGTGGCGCATTTCTCGAGTCAGCCAATCAGACGGCTACGAGATGCTACTAAGAAGACGATCTCGCCATCGGCCTTTGAAGATGACGACTCCAGCTCGCACCATGATGGCGGAGCTGATGGCTCAAATGATGCAGCGCTAGCTCGCAAGGAAGGCTTCTTTGGTCAGATTATACATTACCGCAGAAATGCCAAACTCAACAGGGCAGAAAAGAAGGAGGTAGAGAGACGTAGGCAGTTCCGCATCCCGAGCAAAGTCAAGGACCGCAAGCACTTTATCCACGATGAACTCACTGATTTGACCACCACCTTCAACGAGATGACGGACGAATTGATGATGCAATATGAGAAGCTTGAAGAGAGAGTAGCGCAGAGAACGGCAGAGTTGGAGCAAAGCAAAAGAGCTGCAGAGGCTGCGAATGAGAGCAAGACTCTCTTCATTGCAAACATTTCGCACGAGCTCAAGACGCCGTTAAACGGTATCCTGGGTATGTGCGCAGTCTGCATGTCAGAGGACGACCCGGTCAGGTTGAAACGGTCTTTGGGTGTCATCTACAAGAGCGGAGACTTGCTGCTGAATCTATTGACGGATCTCTTGACTTTTAGCAAGAACCAAGTCGGACAGCAGTTGAGCTTGGATGAGAAGGAGTTCCGCTTGCGAGACGTCAGTTCCCAAGTCTTGGCTATTTTCGACAAGCAGGCAAGAGAAGGTGGCATCAAATTAGCTGTGGAATTCGAAGGGCCGTATGAGAACAATTTGGATGAAAATGGGCGGCCCAATGAATTGCGTGATCTCGGCCCTTTTGGGCTTGGCCGACTAAAGGACATGATTCTGTACGGAGATCAACATCGAATACTGCAGGTGGTCATCAATCTCGTGTCCAACAGTCTCAAGTTCACGCCCCAGGGTGGCTCGGTTACCCTCACGATCCGATGCCCTGGAGAGGCCCGCATGCCAGACAGCCGCAAGGCTTCGATACAGTCACGGCAAAGTTCGGCGCGCAACTCAAAAGCCCGGGTAAGAACGTCGGCTTCCGAAATTGGATCGGTGTCGGTAGCAACGCCGAATCATTACGACACTGCAAACGTGATCAACGTCATGGACAAGGGCAATGCGTATTCGCATTACATGCTTCAAGAGCGGGCTGCGACACCGCCACCGGGTCGCTGGCTGACGTTTGAGTTTGAGGTTGAAGATACTGGTCCAGGTATTCCTGACCATTTACATTCCAAGATCTTTGAACCTTTTGTCCAGGGTGACTTGGGCCTGAGCAAGAAGTTTGGAGGTACTGGTTTGGGTTTGAGTATCTGTTCGCAACTCGCGGGCTTGATGAAGGGCACAATCGGTCTGAAGAGTGAAATCGGCCACGGAAGCGTGTTTACCATGGTCATTCCACTGAAGCACGTGGCAAGCCGCGCAGACAGCACCGCCAGTTCGAGGATTGTTAATATGGATACTGGAACCCCACGGCGGAGCATGTCGATCGACGACGCGGGGGGTCGTCGATCCCATGATGATGCACGGTCGGCCCGCTCGTTGCGTTCCGGGGCTAACAGCCCTATCAGCGTCGCTACTTCGGCCGCTACCGCACCACCGGGTCCAGTGTCCTTTGAGTCGGACAACCAACCCCGTCTTGTTGGTCTCAGTCATCCCTTCTTCGCCTCAAACGCGCCGTTGGAGTCGCCAAACTCGCAAGTAGCAGCCATGAGGCGCGTGGAAGCCGAAGCAACGAAACGCGGTGATAAGGTCAAGGTTCTCGTCGCCGAGGATAACAAAACCAATCAAGAAGTCGTCTTGCGCATGCTCAAGCTTGAGGATGTGTACGATGTGACTGTCGCAAAGGATGGCCAGGAAGCTCTCGACAAGGTCAAAGAAAGCATGGAACGCCAGGCCCCCTACAACCTCATCTTCATGGACGTCCAAATGCCCAACCTTGACGGTCTCCAATCCACACGTCTTATCCGCCAATCCGGCTTCTCAGCCCCCATTGTTGCCCTCACCGCCTACGCAGAAGAAAGTAACGTAAAAGAATGTCTCGACTCCGGCATGAATTTCTTCCTCTCAAAGCCTATTCGTCGTCCAGCACTCAAACACGTGCTCAAGACTTATTGTCAGACGATTCCTGAAGAGGTGGAAACAACGCCCCCAAATTCCGTGGCGGATCTCCCAGCGGCGAATGGGACTACAAAGGCCCTGGCCAAACTGGCGGATGCAAAACCGTTTGCTGCTCCACCGCGTGTGGCTAATGGCCTTATTGCTGCGGACTCGGATACGCCATCGCCTATGACGTCGTCGCCTGCTGGGTGATATGCGCTGGTTAGAGATGGTTGCGCCTTCTTTTTTCTTTCTCCCGCGTTGACTTGAGCGTTCTGAGTTTTCTCTGGCGATTTTCGTTGTTTTGTGCGCATGATACCACTGCTGAGCTCCTCTTTTTTCCCCCTTGGACGATTACTGTTTTCCTTTCTCTTTTTCTCATATGTCGAGCGAGAGCATAGTTGTTTGCTTTGCTGCGAAAAGAACTTCACTTTTTTTATATACATATATCTTATCTCGTATACATAGTTATGGGGTCGAGGCGCGCGCGTATGTCTTGACGCACGAGATAAAGTCAGGGGTTACATTACTTGGAGTTTTAGTTTTTTTTCTCCTTTTTAGAGTCATGGAGAACATACAAAAGAGGGATTTGAGAATTTTGGCCGTTTTTGAGGGTAGGGTTGTGGAGTATGGATTCGGGTTTCACGGAGGGAGTTTATATATAAAATGTTTTCTTTTCTTCTTTTGAGGAGAGAGTTTGAACTGGGCGAGTGGTGAGAAGGAGAGGCGAAATAGAGAATAGCACTTTTTTGTTTTGGCTTTGTATTTTAGCGTGTTTAGTACTGATGCTATGCGGTTTTTACTCTTTTTACTTTATGTTTGAGTGGCAAAGGGTAGTGGTTCTTGGGACCTATGCAAATGGGCAAGGAATGTGTAGATGTATTCAGGGGGTATGTAGAAGAAGAGATAATAAGCTCATTTCACAAACAAAGCGTAGTTCTTTCAAGCAGTGATTTTAATTGTCTATACCTATCCCAGTCTAAATTTTTGATCATTACCACGTATTATACCCAATTCCCATTCTTCACCCTCCTCCACTCTCTCCCATCGTCTCTTCGGCGCCGTTGCTTCCACGCATTTTGACTTTGTCATCGAGTCCTCGTCTTCGCTGCTTTGCACAGAAGAAGGACATTACGTATATCGAATCTGCGACTCCAACCTCTCTCGTCACTAATCTTCTTCAACGAGAGCCGCCTCGCATTTCCGATTGGGCACCACAGCACTCATCTGTTCCCCTCTTCCACACCACCATCCACTTCCAACCCCCACAAAAAAACCTTCGGTACATCAGGACCTCAAGAAAGCGAATAAGGCTTATTATCCCTAATAATATAAATCTCGCCAACCAGCACCACAAGCCCGACGACCATGGTGATCGCTATAATGGGTAGGTTGACGCGTGCGAATTCCAGACCGCCGACGCGAATATGTTTCCGACCTAGGATGTCGCGCCAGAGCATGCCGGCGAGGGAGGCGCTGAAGGCGAGGCTAAAGGCGCCGTAATTCACGCCGATGGCCATGCTGGGGTAAAGCGTTAGCTTTGCGCCGTGGAAAAGTGCTTGGGTTGTTTTGAAGATATGAGTAGGGAGGGCAGGAGAGAGGGGGTGGTAAGTACCTATATATAGTCCCCCAAAACGTGCGGTCGGAAATCGGTCGTCCATTCTGTCTATGAATCTCTTCCCACGCCTGGATAATGCGCGAGATGAGGATCGTGGTGCCGATGTTTGTGCCTGCAAACTGTATTTTCCGTTAGTCTTCTTTCCATCTTGCCATTTCAGCCCTCCTTCTCTTTCATTTCCATTGATCTTTTGCGATTTCTTTTTTTTGGAAGGGAGTGGAAATACGTACATTACACAAAATAACAGACACAAACCCCATACCGCCAATCGCCCCAATCGTCCCCGTCTTCTCGACCCAGTGGTCCCAGCCGTACGCGAAAACGGGGACCCAGCCTTTGGTTACGAGGGCTTGGACGAGGACGAACATGCAGAAAGCAAAGGGAACGAGGGCGAGGGGGAGGTGGTGGAATACGGTCATTGTTGTGGGGAAGGTTTCTTGGGCCCATATATAGGCGTCATGGATGAGGGAGGTGAGGGTGCTGGGGACGGGCTTTTTGGTTGGTTCGAGCTTCTCTTCTGACCTGGGCATGGGCTCGGCCGATGACGAGGGTGTTATTTGTTGCTCTCCGCTTGTGATGTGGCTGGCGTCGTCTACTACTGATTGCGCTTTCTCGTCTAGGACTTGGCTTTGAGGTTGGGTGGGGTAGGGAGTAATTGCATCCTGATCCACTTGTGTAACAGACATTGTTCTTGCCTCTTCTCTTTCTGCAAGTGCGGTTTCCATTCTCTGCCGACCTTCGTGGGCAATTCTTCGTGTTTCTTTTCGGTTAAGCCAGCCCGTTGTGAGATCAAAGCAGAGCATGATGAAGGCGGCAGGTAGAGTAACCCAGAAGACGGGGTGCTCGTGCGTACCTGTAGACGCTGCATTGATAGCAAGCACTGTTACTAGAGTGACTGCCATAAGGACCGCTCCAAAAATGGCGCCTTTCCTGTCCAGGAATGGATTCAAGACTTCTTCCAGAGACTGTTTCTTTTCTTGCTCGTCATCACTGCTAGGGTCAACCTCGTTGTCCTCGAGTCCACCTTTGGCATATGGAATGTTTGGATTCACTGGCTTCTTGTTCTATCAGGTTCAGATTAGTAATGGCCATGACAACCATGTTAATTTCTTACCTTGAGCTCCTCTGGAAGATCCTCCATCTTGATCGCAGGGGGGATGAGAGATTCATCATGGAAGATGATGTACAGCAAAAAGGGATACAGAACAATGCCTGTCACAAGAACTGGAACAATGACATTTGCGGTGTACTTGATAAAGGTGATTTTGAACGCTCCCGCGAGGACAAGATTGGTTGGATTGGAGGAGACGAGAATTGCGGATGCGATATTGGCCACGGAGAACTGGGTGAAGATCCATGCTCTTGGATGCTTGATGTTGCTTGAAACACGTGTCATGTAAGACAAGAAAGCAGTGCCGGACAAGATAATAGGATCATTGCCGATGAGAGCTGTCAGCCCGAAGAAGAAGGCGTACAGATAAAAGAACAGCCTGTGACCTACTTTTCCTCCTTTTTGCAAAACCTTAAAAGCCAACCATCTGATCAAACCAGAGGCATCGACAGAAATGGCAATGTAGGCGAGCGAGAGGAAGAAGAGCATGATGTCATAGGGGACGATGCCTTGGTCACCAACAGTGCCACCGCGTACTTCTTTTTCTCCAATGGCAAGGATGGCGAGCAGAAAGAGATCGGCTATCAGAGGAGCAGTGATAAAATTCATGGGAAATTCGAATCGCACAAAGGCACCGGGTCGGCCATTCCGCACTCTGGTTGGATGTTGGGGTGGTGGTATGATGCGCATTGCACTAATGGTGTCGAGGCATAGAGTCCAGATTGGCCGCGGTATGTAAATGGGTATATGGAAAGGGAACAAGACATTAATATCTATAAGCATCTAGAGTTAGCTGGGTGTCTGCAACTGTCAGCATGCATAGTCGACTTACTTGTCAGAACAAAGACAATGAGCGTGACTATGGAGCGCCATTGCTTGATTTCGTTGGTATCAAGATTGGGCCTTTCTAGCTCCGTCGCACGTGGGGCAAGCATGTTGCGATGCCCACCAGAAAGCCGAGTACGCACTGCGAGTTGATTCTAGTCGAAGGGAAAAAAAGAAAGGGTAGTGGTGTGCAGATATGTATGTACGACTAAGCTTTTCCAGTAGGCCCGATAGACGGGTGAGAAGCATTGATCGGGAGCCGGTGCGTTGGGCTAAGATGGCACGACGCAATCAGTTGTGATGGCCAAAATTCGTGAATTGAAGCATCTCAGCCAAGGGATACCAAGAACTTTGTACGACGGTGGTGATGTGGGTGTGTATGTATATTTTCTAGTCTTCACGACGTCGTGTTGGCGGGCTGTGCGTCGTCAGAGCGGCTCGCACCATGAGTTGGGTTCTGAGGCAAAAGGCGAGTAATTGTGCTGCCCAGGCAGGTCATGCTGTCGGCTCAGCCACGCTTCGCCCTATGTAGCCATAGACACTCACCGGTAAATGATGCGTTTTCCCCAGAGGATTGGCACTTGCTACCGCCGCCTCACTGGCCTGGCGTCTGCCTGCCTACGCCATTCACAATGCCATTGCAGCTACTTTCTGTGCTGCTGTTTTCTGTGCCCCCTACATAACGATGGTCTTCATCTGATCCCCCGGTGAATATACGGTGTGAATATGACAGCGACCTCAACAATTCCCGACATTGCCACCTCTACCACTGCAACCACCGCCTCTTCTGCTCAAACTTCACCAACTAACGCAGCCTTCAAAGTCGTCTGTGCCTGGCCCATATCTTCCAATTACGGCGCCGGGTCGCGTGTCAGTAACCCACTCCCCACCTACCTGTCAAAATGCATTCCCGCCCAACCAGCAACTGATACCCGCATCCAGATCCTATACTACGTCCTCGTTGCCGCATGTGTGACATTTCGCAAAGCTGAATGGTTGCGGAACACGTGCTTGGCTGCCGTCTTGATTCTCCCCGCCATCTCGGCGCTTCAAGGCATCGTGCTCGCATCTGCGCACCAGAATGGTCAGTACTGCAACTCCCAAGAACCCCCAAGAGCCATTGCGATGCCTATTCTGACATGTGACGTAACCAGGAGGAATCGACTTGGACATCTTCGGTGCCTTTCAAGTTTGCGCAATTGGCATCTTGGCCGCTCCGCTCACGGTGCGACTGTCGCGCACGTATTTTTACACACCGGGAAGGAACATAATCTTTTTGTGGACCATTTTGATCCTCATGGGCCTATTGGCTCTGTGTGTTGAGTTCTACCGTGTAACGCCGACCGACTGTAACGTTCCTATCGACAAGAATTCGCCCCGAGGAGCCGCCGTCTTTTTGAAACTGCAGCCCAATTGCAATTTGACCTGCTCTGAAACACAAGGCCCAAAGTCGCCGCTGCGAGGCGGAGCTGCAGCCAACGTTTATGTTGTTCCTGTACCACAGATCCTGACCTTCAATGCCGGCATGCTCTTGGCGGCAGGGTTCTGTATACCAGCCATCCTGTCCTTGATCTTCACATGGGACAAGGTCCTGGAAACCAATTGGAAGAGACGCCGCCATGTCGAAGAGCTCGATGCCCGCATCGAAGGCGCCAACATGACAGTCAGAGAGATGAGAAACATCAACGACCTTGTGCGATCCTTTCTGACCGTCATTGAGATCCCGCTCTTTGGTGGCGTTATACTGACCATTATCGGCATCGGCGAAGCAAACTTCTTCAGCCCTCAGATGATGTACATGACTGAACCTATGGGGTCTTTTGGTAAGTGGCACTGCGTAGCGCTAAGTAGCCTGATAGCCTTGTATAACATTCTATGCAGGGCAGTGGTCACCTATAGCTGGTACAGTCCTCGGTGCCTTGGGATCCTTGTATCTACTGTGGTCAACCAGCGATGAAGAGACTACCGAACAGAAGCACACGCCACAATGCGAGCATTCATACTCGTCACGTCACAGTCGTAGTAGCGAACGATGTCCAACTCCATTGCCAGAGAGGAACTCCAACTCCAATTCGAACCTCCAAGTCAATGATCTGGGTATACGCTCGGACTCGCCCAATGATATTTCATTGATTCCAACAATTACGCATCCAGGAGATGATGGCGATCATATACGCGAAATCCTTTCGGAGGACCGTCGGGATACTCAGCCAGACGATCACCCGACAGCCGGTAGACACAAAGTCCGTAGATGGCTGACCTCTGCTGGTAACTATCTTGGTGATGCTGCACACGAAAAGCTTGACTTGGAGCAAAACAGCACCAACGAGGCGACACGATCGTTCCCGGAAGTGCCCGGAGAAGGCTGGCGTAATCCAAATCTAGAGAGTACTAGTCGCAATTTTGATCGGATCCGGGAAGCAAGGGCCAGTAGCACGTATGCGGCAAGCATTCGGTCTACATTAGATATCGGACCCAGCTCACCCCCACCCGTACCAGAGACGCCGCGTCTAGATTCTAGCCCTGCTCGGGCACCAAAAAGACGAGACACACTAGAAGTACCAAAGGAAACCCATCGAAGAAGCGAGAGTCAGAGCTCGGGAAAGTGACCAATATTTACGGCTTATGTATTTGACTACTTATGTACATGAAGTATGCTGCTCATATCGCAAGAAAATGTGTACTTTTACAATCCGAACCAGGCTTCAGTTTGAGCTTGGTGAGCTGGGACGCCATGTCCGACGCCAACTGCCCAGATACCCTGAACGTTGGAACCGAAATCATCAGTGCGGTAGTTGGTCTGGGGCGTGTTCGCCCGCGAACTTGTAGGCGTAGTGCTGACTCCAAACACATTGGTCCACTGCTTGAGCGTCTCGTTGTAGTTGGGCGGGAGGATAGTGGCATCAACGGAGCCATGCCAGATTTCTACACACAAGTCAGCAACTGTAACACCACGGGGAAGAACAAAACCACTTACGCATGCGGGGACGCAGGCCACTGTAGCCAGCATTCATTGCGCGCGCAATATCACCCCACTGCTGCGCAGTCTTGATGGAGCGCCCATTAGCGCATTCACTGTTCCACGCCGCCACGGCTCCAGAAGCCGACACAAAGCATCCAGCGGGGACACCAGAGTACACCGAGACCGCAGCAATAAGATCGGGATACGTCGCCGCCAAGACATTCGACATCATCGCACCGGACGACTCTCCCACCACATACACCTTCTTGGTGTTGATCTTGTACTGCTTAGTCGCATACGCAATCATATCCGCAATAGCGTTCGACTCGCCGCCTCCACCACGCGACAGCGACGCCTTACTCGAAACATCCCAGCACGACGCCGTCGCGCTCGGGAACACGGTAACGTAGCCCTTGTTATCCGAACCTCCCTTCCAAGGTGCCCAGCCAAAGTAGCTCTGGCCGGTGGATCCGCAAGGATGGATGGCTACGACAAGAGCATCGGTTTTGACCTGGTCGGGCACGTAGACGTACCTGTATTGCAATGTTAGCAAAAACCATAACACAAGAAATGGGGTGGTAGGATGGGAGAGGTAGTTGTATACGTACATTCCCGGTCTCGCCTTCGCCGTACCCCCATAATTTGAGACTTGAGTCAACTGCGCAGCGAAAGCTGCTGAACCGCAAGCCAAGAGTGAAATAAGAAACTTCATCTTTTTACTCAAGCTTCTCAAATATATACAATCAAAAAACTGTCTGCAGTCCCGTAGGCGTTTTCAGGTCACACAAGAGAAAAAACGACAAGCAAAAGGAAAAGCTCCGTGAAGCCTTTTATAAATATATCCGTCCATTCAGTCTTACCCTGTGTTTTAACCCCATCTCGTAAATGTCTCCACCACGTAAATTTCCCCACGCAAAACAAGAGAAACTAAACACACACCCCAGCCGGCCCGAATCCAGCCCCGTCATTCGTGGGAATCCGTGCATCACCACCATCCCAAACAGATGCACGTATTGTTCAACCGTATTACATTGACCGGCACGCACGTGGTATACTTGAAACGGGCGTCGCCCGCCCACCCACCTTACAAGCAGTCCAAATAAGCACTATAGAGTTATAGAGTTCCAACTTATAAGCAATATATTAGTGTTAATGGAGATAAGGTTAAAGTGCTTATGAGTATGTGTTTCTGTTGATGTCAAGGAAGTTGCGGAGGGGCGGAATGGATGTGTGTGTGTGTTTCTCCGCTCAAAGCCTGTAGGTATGGAGGGGGATACGAAGAGGGAAGGGATGGGCGTGAGTGGAGTGCATTAAGCGGTGGCAGTACTGCGGATATTAGGGTTCTGTTCTTGGGTTAGAACTGTCACAAGGGGGCTTGGCTAGTGGCTATTTGTGTAGATTGAGATGGTAGGGAATGGAGGGGGTGGTTGGGTGGAGTGCCGGTTTTTTGTGACGATGAAGGGTATGTGGTAGGCTGGGTTATTATATAGAACTAATGATACAATGGGGGCTTTGGCCAGAGATGGGGGCCTATGTAGCTGGAAAATGGACGTCAGTTTTGCCTAAAAGGAAAAAAAAAATGTAGAGCGGATTCGTACTAGATAGAGTTTTATCTCAGTATAGGAGCGCTGATGGCTTCTAGCGCCCGTTTTGTAGCCGCTAGACGTACTATAATCTCACCACATGACGCCGCTTCCATCTGCGTTTTTTAGATGGAACCCAGATTGTTCCCCCATATTGGGTTTAGCAGACGGAAAACAGAGCTGAATCGAACAGAGTGTTTGGAGGGGGAGAAGTGGGGTTGGTCCGGGGAAATTGGGGGAGGAGGTATTATTGTGCATAATTGTGTGCTACTACCAGCTATACTATGCCCGTTGGCTCGCGAGTCCACAGATGCAATCGCCTGGTATCTGATTTCCAACACATACGTACTTAAGCACGGTTATCTAGAGGTACAAGGCCTTGAGCCCCTCCAACTCTTCAATCACCTGGTTGATCTGCTCCGGCTTTTCTAGCCCCACAATGCTCTCGTATATGTCGGCGACGCATTGATGCCAGAGAGTCTTTTCATCTGCCTCTTCTCCCTCAACACCGTCGTCATCGCCGCAAAGCGACCCCGTGTACGACGTCAATCCCGAGTACCCACCGTCGCTAATTCGAACAGGCGACCCGGGAGATGGAAACCCAAACGGCAGCGTCGGCTGCGAACTCAGCGTCGAGCTAGTAGTAGGCGAGCGCAGTGAAAGCGGCAACGGACGATCGGGCGCTGTATATTTATTTCCCATCAGTACATATTATCCTGAAACCCATGCGTTCTAGAAGGCCACCAAACACATGGTATGAGATAGTAAAGGGAAACGTACTGTTTGGTGGGCAATCCCTCTGCTCCGACGCCATCGACGCCATCGACGTCGAGCGCTGCGCTGCCTGACTCATAGCGCGCTGCCGCTCGACACGCAGGATTGGCGGAAGCGCATCGATGCGCGGGAAGACGGAGAAATCGCCTTTGCTACCACTGCGTATCGTACCAGTAGTACTAGCGCTCAAGTTGCTGCGCAAGGCTCGTTCTTGCAGTGCGATGCGGACTTCACTATATACCACATGCGTTAGTTTCGGCAATTTGGTAGAGTATTTGTGATGCTCTGTTTGGTCTGGGTTCCGGCCAAACAGAAAGAGACGAATTGTGGGTGTATGAAAGGTTTAGAGAGTCCCGAAGAATCCACTGTGACACCAGGTTGTGCCTGGGTCATGCAGATTCCGGGTTCCGGGGCTCTTGCGTAGGCAGAAGTGGGTGAGAGGTTTGGCATACACAGGACGTTGGGTGAAGACTTCTTGCATCAGTGTGCGCAGGTGGGGGTTGGCAATGCGTGTGAGGTTGTAGCCCTGTTATCAAACAGTGTATGCGTTAGCGTTGAGTGTTCTGAACAAGAAGCTGGTTGAATGGGGGACACTTGATAAATACGTGGTCGATGCGTAGCTCGCGGATATGCAGACTGGCTTCTTGATAGTTCTTGCTGCTTTCGTTAATCCAGTAGCTGAAGAGGGAGAGGTTGACCTCGGCGACAGTTTCGTCATAGATCTCTTGGGCGATGCGGCGGACGTTGTCGTGTGAGAAGTTGACGTGGAGGAATTCGACTCTTTGGTGCTTACGAACACAGCCGCGGTTTGAGAAGTTGTCATTTATCTCACTTGTTTCTTCGTTTACCGGGTGCTCATCATGAAATGTGTCGATGTCGTCTTCGTTGGAAGTGACATATTCCTTCGCGAAAGCAGTAAACTGTTCGGGAGACGATGCTTGAAGCTGTCCGAGATCTTTGGAGGTTTTGACTTCTTCTGCGGCTGGTTTAGTTTAGATGATTCAGATTGTAGAAGCCACTTACTTTGTTGACCAAAATTGCCGACAGTGTCCTCACTTTCGCCTGTTTCTGCTTCCTCGCAAAGATTCTCATCATCCAACCGAGAACGCTCATCCATGTCGGTAGCGTCCTTTTCCTCATGCTCAGAGCTCCAAACAATAGCTAGCTGACTACCGCTATAGAGGCCGCTATGGTCGCGCTTCTTGCGTCTAAAAAGACTCGCAAGTGACCTCGCACTACTCTTGCTAACCGGTCGGCGAGGCTCCGAGCTACTATCACTAACACTCTCTCTCACATCACGTCTCTGAGGGGTAATCGTAAGGGTGCTGTTTTGATTGATACCGTGTTTTGAGTCGTTGGACTGGCCCCAAAGCGCTGACACTATGTCTGGCGAGAACATGGTCGCTGCCAATCCTGCTTGAAGTTGGGAATGTGGGAATTCCATGGTATATATGTACAGCGATTCGCTGCTGTCTTGTTGTGCAATGCCACGTAGTGGTGGGTTGAATTTTGGAAAATGTATTGTGTTGGCAATGTGAATTTTGGAGCAAAAGACGTTGTGATAAACAAGTCGTGAAGCGGTGCACTGACGTTCAAAGTGAAGGTGAGATACCCGCGATGAGGTCTGCTATCTCAGTGACAAATCGCTCAAAAGGACTAATGGGACGGCTATGGAAATACGAAGAAAGATAACGTGCTCTCGTTTCGTTCGTATCATGGAATCAAGAGGCGGTGCTTCAGCCATGCAGAAATCACTTCAAGAATTCGAGTGTGGTAACTGTATGATATCTCACTGAGTTGTTTTAACACAACTCTCGCAACATCTGATCTGCCCCTTTGCAATATGTTAGCAATGAAGGCGATGGATTACAAATTGGCTGTGTTGTACTCGAGTAAATGATGAGGCCATACAAAGCGATTTCATTGGCGACGCTTGAGCTTGAGGAGTCAATTCAAGCTTGCGAAAATTGTGGTCCATCGATTTTGGCAGATAACTCACCGTGATGCAACATGATAGACCGTTTCTTGGATAAACATATAGCACTACTTTCTACTGCTGATCCTAAGTGTTTTGTCAAACGAAACAATGTTCAAATATTACAAGTAGTACGTGGGGCTCCAGTCGATGTAGCTTGCTTCTTGGATGTGACATCCTCCGACTTCTACTACAGTCATACTCCGGAATTCAATTTTCACAATGGTACCGAACAAGCAGCCGCAATAGTCGCGGCAGTTGAACTACATATACCAGTGTTATGCTTAATGTCATAATTAACTATATTGATATCGTTGATCAGTGCGTCTTTTTCGTTCCAATCAATCGAATGTATAATATTCACAAGATCAGGTAGGAACAAAGACACTGAACTTAGTCAATATGACAGGTTAAGAGGCAGTGGTGGGAGTTGGAGGATGTCAAATCTAGACCGAAGCTATCAAACAGTCAATTCCCATGTGAGTGATCATATTGAACCGGTTGGGGCGACAATAGGCAGCATACTGTGATCTTACTGGCGAACCGCCGGTTGAAAAGAGGGTAGCAGAAGACCGAGCCGAGTCTATTTAACGGGTACTTATGTATAACGTGTTTGATAAGCGTGTTGCACACGCCCCACCACCACGTTAACATCAATACAATAACGCGTAATGCCTCAACCGCACAATATAGAATCCTCTTGTATTGAAGCAGGCGTACAGCTTGCTTTATTTGAAATCCGTTCTCAGCGTGATCTAAGCCAGAGACGTACTGCAGCAATCTACAACGTACCTCAAAGGGTCCTATGGTACCGACTTACCGGGAAGCGCTCTCGATGCAATTGCGAGGCGAACTCAAAGCGTCCAGACAAGCTAGAGGAGGAGACGATATTCCAACGTGTTCTTGAAGAGTCTGAACGAGGATTCGCGCCTACGAAAGCTACCGTTCGAGATATGGTAAATAAACTACTTCGGGAGCGGGGCGGCAAGCCTATTGGCAAGAACTGGGTTGACAACTTTGTTAAGCGTACTCCTGAACTCAAAACACGCTGGAGATGTCCATACGATCACCAGCGAGCTCCCTGTGAGGAGCTATCAGCTATTCAGCGCTGGTTCGACCTGGTGAAGAACACAAAAGAGAAGTGGGGGATTCTCGGCAATGACATCTACAACTTTGACGAGACTGGCTTTATGATGGGCAAACTTTTATCAAAGATAGTAATCACGGCCTCAGAGACTCGTGGGAAAAAGAAATTAGTACAGCACGGCAACCGTGAGTGGGTAACTATGATCCAAGGCGTTGGAGCGTTAGGTCGCCAGACCCTACCCTTCGCTATCTTTGCGGGCAAGGTCCTTATCAACACCTGGTTTCAAGACCTACCTCGCGATTGGGTTCTTGAAGTTAGCCCAAATGGCTGGACAAACAGTCAGCTTGCGATTGCCTGGCTAAATCACTTTGAGGCGCATTCAAAGCAGCATACTATTGGGGGGAGTACAGACTGCTTATTATTGATGGTCATGAGAGTCATATCTCAGTTGAATTCCAAGATCACTGCAACGAGAGAAACGTTATCCTTTTTTGTATGCCTGCACACTCATCGCACTCGCTCCGGCCTCTAGATGTTGCCTGCTTCTTGCCGTTAAAGCGCGTGTACGGTGACGAGATCTTAGCCTTGGCGCGTAACCGTACTCCCTACATTAGCAAAGAAGCCTTTCTCGCCGCCTTTAAAGCTGCTTACAATAAGGCGATCTCAGAGAAGAACATTCGAGCAGGCTTTAGGGGCGCTGGGATAGTCCCACACAACCCACAGGTTATGATTTCAAGCTTGATGTGAGGTTACGTACGCCAACGCCACCAAAGCAAGACAACATCGCTTGGGAGGCGAAAACACCACGTAACGCGAAGGAGGTTGAGGCTCAAAGTACACTCATTCGACAGAGGATTAGAAAGCGACCTATTTCTTCTGCAAGTTCTTTAGATGAGCAGGTACGGCAGCTTTACTTAGCTGCCCAGCAAACAGCACATAATATGTTGGTTATTACAAGAGGAACAGGCACGCATGCAAAGCGTAATTGAAGAGCTAAAAAAGCGCCGGGGTCGAAGGCAGCAACACATACGGACAGAGGAGACTCTTACTGTTGGCGAGGTATAGGAAGTATTAGCTGAACAGGTGGGTAGCAGTCGTGGCGACGGCGAGAGCGCATCGAAGAGGGTGCGAGAAGAGAGGCGGTGCGGGCGTTGTAAGGAGACTGGACACAATGTGCGTACCTGTACAGTAGAAATAGAAGATGCAAGCAATAGCAATAGTTCTATAGAATAAATTGGCTTGCTATAACCTTTAAAAAGCTGTGACAAAAATGTGTAATATGATAGTAACGTTAACGTGGTGGTGGGGCGTGAGCAACTCGCTAATGAAACACGTTATCTAACCTACTGATTGCCTACACAGAGTATCCGCGTCGATACATGTTCCACTCATCCCCCCAGAGTAGGTCTACCGGAAGTCAACAAAACGGCTACATCAAGAAAACAGGTTTCTCAACGGAATATTGCGGTAGAACAACGGGCCGGTTAGGTACGCATACGTACTACCTGTGTGAGTGGATTCGACAAGGCACGTGTAAGAGAATGTCGATCTTGCAATTGTCAGGCATATTATACCGAGTGTTTGTCCATTCAAGACAGCATTGAAGAGGAAGTGGCGTGATGCTTACAGGTAGGCGTGGAGAATGGGAAGGGCTCGACGTTGTTCATGTATGTATGAGGCATAGCTGGGGTAGCCAGCCCTTCCCGACCTAGCGAACAGCACATAATTGGCCTGCTCCAGTGCGGGCAACGCCCACTATCAACCAAGCTTCTCCCGCAACCGTGTGGCTCTGGGCTTTATCTCGGCGATCTCCATCTTACTTTGCATCTGGGCCTTGTTGGCCCGGGCCTGCAGTGACGACGTTCCTATTAAACACCCGAACCGCTACTCGAGGGTGCAACAACGCATCGCTTACGTGCCCCTCACACATGCCCTTCGGCTTAATTAAAAAGTATACTCAGTGCGCTTACTGTGCCTGCAATGGGTATGACATCTGGATACCTGCGCCAGTAGTTGCAGAGATCAACTCGCACGGCGCTTATGGACGTTGCACAAGATGACACAAATGTCTCCAACCGCGGGCAGGATCAACCATACCCACTTTTCCACAACATCGATATTGCGGCGCAGACCCCAACTCTAGGCATTGCCCTTTGATACTATTAGATCACAACGAGGGATGTATCCTGGCTCGACTTCGTGACCACTCACGCGACCAGGACCAACCTTGATCAGCGAACTCATGATCCTAGCTTCAAACGGACGGTCTCGGCTGCGAGAAGCAGAATACGCGGGATGACGGCGAACCACGTTTGAGTATGGCTATTTTTTCTTTAGGGTTCGATTGCGAAGCCAATAACCGTTGGTTGTATGACAGAACGGACAGCCGCAGTGGCGAGCGGGACGTGGTTGTGGGCTGAAGAGATGCCTTGGGGAGCTGATTCGCCAGGCATTGCAGCGAATGGGGCTGTGAGGCGCTGCCCTTTGACCCCGGACAAAGGCAGCAGATCTCAGCCGTCCAAACGACCGCAGGATTGTTGGCCCACCCCCCGGTTCCCCATTGACGGCCGTCTAAATTCCGCAGGCGCTGTCCATATGAAAATTGCGGCGAGGTCGATGCAGCTGGGGCGCTGCTATCCAATTGAAAGCCGACATTAGCGCCTCTGTGTGTTGGGTTGCCCATCTATTCCCAACTGAGCCATACACCCAACGTCCTCCATCCTCTAGAAGCTTTCCACACCATGTACCGACGGCGGGGCTATTACAGGCGGCTCTCAAAACTTTGAATCGCGTTCAAGCGCACGGTGAAGCTTAACGTCGCCACCAGGATAGCATGATTATTCTGGCATACTCGACAACTCTAATGGGTGTAGTACGCACCGTCACGCCGCGGATGGCGCGAGGGTGGTGCATTCATTCATATAGCAAAAGTGTAGTCTGCAGGCCTCAGGTGGTACCGGTTCTCAGTCCTCCGTTATCGTCATGTTTCGTTGTGCGGCGCAGTCTCTCTTCTCCCATCCTGTTTGACTTTACCCACTTGACCGGAACCAAAGCTGTGCCGCAGTAGCATTCCTTCGCTGCTTGCTTATGCACTCGGGTGCTGCCTTCTTTTACACATCCTTCGCCGCCGCCATTACCGTACTTTCTTTTCGTGTCGCGCGTCTCATCAGACGGCATCGTTACGCCTCTGCATATTACAGGCCGACTTCCACAGAAAAGCTTGTCACGTACTTGGCACGATAACCCTTCCATAGACATGGCTACGCTTTCCGTGCCGTCCCCTGATATGTCCCCGGCTTCATTGGGCAACAGCGTTCGCAGACCACTCTCCACACATGGCCTACCAAAGCCGCCGCGGACCATGTCACTGGAACGACCACATCGTTTTTCGGCTAAGAGTTATCCTCCTCCCATCCTCGCTCACACTCCTATGACACCAGACATGTCAGGACCAATTTCTCCACCTCCAATGTCGGCCAAGTCCTTTGGTACCTTTATTGATTCAGAACCATCGACCCCAGCCTATTCACCGAGGATCGGGAGTGAATGGGACAGCTCTTCAGTGCTCTTCGTTCGACCCACATCCTCGTCTTCTGAGCCTGCCAGTCCTGGAGAGCCGGTGTGGCGCATGTTAAAACCATTGCCAATGAAGGTACCACCCAAACCGAAGCACAAGCCCACCTCCGTTATGCCTCAGTCAAAGGCATCAGCCATCAACACCAAGGAGATTTCCTCCAACATGCCTCTGTACTCACACCCCACCAAAGAGGCGAGGCATATCAGCCGGCCGACCGAGTTCAAATTAGCAGATCTATCTCAGCAAAATTACCCTCCAAAGTGCGAAGATATCGAACTGAGTGCAGACGAGAGGCCAGATGAACCAAACGGCGGCACCCCCACCTCAGCGGCCTTTGGCAGGCTAGCCTCAAAGGTGAAGTTGATGCTCCGACGAAAGAACACTGATATGAAGAAGAAAGAGAAGAAGCAAAGGCACTACGAAGAGGTGGACCGTATTGAAGATAAGCACTGGACAGAGATGTGAGCTGCCTGGCTATCGTCAAACACAGCCTGTCTATTGTTAGATATTCTTACTATCGGTACACACACTGGAACACTGGAGAGATTGGCAACACATTTTATGGCATCTTATGGTAGAAGGAAACTGACACACGACCGATTGAACACAGGGAGGAACATTTCCAATACTTTTTTGTATGGCAAGGACAGGTAGCCTTTTGTTTCTGATTCGATAATCTTGTTGTTGATCGTAATTTCATTGGCATCTTTGGCAGGTGTTTTTCCGCGTTTTGATTTTGGGAAAGGAATTTCAAGTACTTTGTTTTTATCGCAAGTTACACAACCCAGTAACGACGATACCCAATCCTTACAAAGAATCTATCAATCAACTATATTATGCTTCTTGGAATTTTCAAACCACTTTCTGTGTGCTGGAACATGTGTTTCTGCTAACAGAAGATATTGCCTATTCCGAAGAAACAGGGCATTGTTCAAATGTCCGGGACATTCTCCAGGGCCTCGTTTAGACCCGTATTTCTTGCTGACGCCCTGTGTCGCTCAAACCGTCTTACGGGCGCTACCCGGCCGCTTCACGTGAGAGGACGATCGGCGTGGACGCACAGACCATACTTTTTGATCTCTACCACAGGAAGTTTCCAGCATCAAATCTGCCAAAGTCGCGAATCATCAAAATAGCCACCATGATACCAAGACAATGGGGGAGGGCGGCTTGCCTCAACTCTGCGATGAAAACCCAATTGGCCAGACGGTTATCAACGTTCACAGTAGGAGGTAGCATAATTCGGCCACGTACAGAGCATCGAAGACGCGCTCAACAGAGTGCAACATCACGTGCTTTTTCACAGACAGGGCAACTTCGCAAACGGCCTGAATATCTCAAGTTACAGAGTAAATTGCAAAATATCCAGAAGAATCGCCAGCAAACTCTACATTCAACCAATATCCTCTTACAATCACGTTTCCCCACAAAGACCGTCATCGCCCTTGTTCTCGTCGGCGGCCTGGCATACTACCTCGTCGACATAGTCGATCCTTCCTGGACAGACGATGTGTACGCAGCCTTTTCCTCGGGTGACGACTCGAGCTCACTGACTACACCGCTGCATTTTTACCGGAGCCGCACAGAAGTTCAACATACACTCGACTACCACATCCCGGATGCCAGCGCGCCGCTCAAAGACCCCACCGTAGCAAAGTTCCTGTCTGATCAATTCGAAAAACTATGTTTCGGATGGATGATGACTGAGGACGATGCGCGCAAGGGCGTCGAAGGCATGGAGGACGTCCAGATGCCTATTACGCACGGGTGCAGGTTCCGAAGCAACGAGCCGTGTGAGGATTTCTTCGCGCTGGGAACAAGTCCTGGACCGGGAGAGAAGCCGTGGAATTACTGGACTGTACTCGATGGACACGCAGGACGCCATACGGCTTTCTATCTGCAATGGTCTTTGATCCCCATGGTGTCGTCTGCCCTCTGTGCCCTGCCACGTACAGCGTCAAGTCCAGAGATTGAAAACACAATCAAAAATGCTTTTCTATCAGCCGACCGATCAATCATGGACCGCGCAAAAACAACAGCAAACTGGTATCCCGCCGCAAACGCAGCAGCAATCGCCGCCCTCACCCCCGCCTTCTCAGGCTCCTGTGCCCTCCTAGCCGCCTTCGACGCATCCACCTCCACCCTCCGCGTAGCCTGCACCGGCGACTCCCGCGCCGTCCTCGGCCGCTGGGACCCCTCCACCTCCTCCTACACCGCCATCCCCCTCTCATTGGACCAGACCGGCTTCAACGCCGCAGAAGTAGAACGACTATCCCGCGAGCACCCCGACGAACCCTCCATCATCGACCCAAAAACCGGGCGTCTCTTGGGAATAGCAGTGACGCGTGCTTTCGGCGACCACCGCTGGAAATGGGACAACGATCTCGTCAAAGCATGCCAACACAAATTCTGGGGCACGGCTCCCCGACCAGGCTCCAAGACGCCACCGTACATGACTGCTGAACCCGAAGTTACCGAAACGCAAATTGTACGCTGTGACCCAGACGACTACAAATCCTCGGATGCCATAAAGGGAAAAAGCGACTTCCTAATCCTCGCCTCAGACGGCCTCTGGGACAGAATATCCTCCGACCACGCCGTAGAATGCGTACAGCGCTACCTCGAAGCCCGCACCCGCGGCAAAGGCTCAGTCCTGTCAGACCCACACTTGAAGGCTAACCCTCCGAACTTCTCCTCTGTGTCTGCGCTCTCCACGCAAAATCCTTTTTCGCCTTTCCTTCCTACTACTGCAGCGCAGTCGGAAGGCGGAACGCTAGAGCCTGGTGTGACGTGCGATCCCGAGCAAGGGCAGGATGTGGATTGGAAAGCTACACCTGAGTATTTTGCGATTGAGGATGAGAATGCGGCGGTTTGTCTGGCGCGGAATGCGATGGGTGGGACAAGGAGAGCGTTGTTTTTGGGGATATTGGCGGGGCCGGAGCCGTTGAGTCGGAATGCGGTGGATGATACGACGATTATGGTTGTGTTTTTTGATCGGTTGGACGAGGGCAAGGGTGCTGGAAAGGGTGCGGGGGAGGCGGGGGAGAAGAAGAAGAGGTGGTGGTGGCCCTTGTGAAGATGAGCTGTGTATACATGTCACGATTGGAACTCAAGCAAATCGAATCGCTTAGAGAAATACCACAGAACGAATTAGGAAAAAGGGAGAAGCGCCGTGATCATTTGGCATTTGTTTATTGATAAGCGCAGTAAGTAATACACGTTGAATCTCCCGTCCTAACGGATACAAAAGACTAGAAAGACCGGGCCCTATTTGCAAGTCACCACCATAGAAGCCTATGAGCGGCATTTGTAGCAAAGATACCTCGCCCTACCCTTTCACATGTATATTCCCCGGAAGCTTTAGCAAAGAGTAGTGATGTCCCTGTTTCCTCTGCCTGACCCATGCCCGGGCCTTCGTTCTCGTCCAAACGCCACAAAAGCCCATCCAGTCCATGCAAATGCTAATAGCGATGATGTGAAAAAGAAAATCCACTTCTCTTCGACAGGGACAAGCGCGCGTGCTAGGATCAGTCTCTCGAGCATCGTAATACCATTAGTTGGGGTTGTAATTTCTGCATGCCTTATTTTTCTTCTTCATGCTGCACTGGTATCGTAGTTCAATTCGTGCGGCACAGTGGAAGTAGGTGGAGACTCCACCTCATGCAAGCCACATGCCCCGTTCCCGTCCATATGCTTGGTGCTGCCGAAACCTATGGACTTGACAAAGTGGGAGCTAGTACCGATCTATTGCAGGAAATCTTTTCGTACGTTGATGAAAGAGCCAGGTCCACCGTCACCTGCTAGCTCGGTGACAAGTGCTTCGGCTTGTTGGACCAGGCGCTCCAAAGCGGCTGATGAGGATTTACCTAGAGAGACTGGAACGCGTTAGCACGTCATACGCATATACGAAGGGTATTTGGTGTTAAGAGTTCTGAGGTTTTCTGTAGACCACATTTAAAGAGAACTTGAACATACCTAGTATCGCGCTGTTGAGCTCTTCAGCTACTGGTGCGCGACCAGCAACATCCAATAATGGTGCTAGCATGCTCTCACGTGCATCAGGGTAAGCAATGAGAGCAAATGTGTCTTCGAGTGCCCTCTTCACTTCGCGTCTTGGATCATTGGCAAACTCAGCTTTGAGCTCCATACCGTACGCAATCGTCTCGTCTGTTGCGCGCGCACTCTTGGCTTCTTTATCCTCGATATCATCTTCGTCCTCGTCTTCAAGCTCATCGTCCTGGTCCTTGTTGTCCCAACTGGGTGGCGGATTGTGTACGCCCAACTGCTCGTCCAGCTCCATTTCAAAATCATACTCCTCAGTAGTTGAGCGTTTTGAGGGTGCTGTCGGTGTGGAATGGCATTGCGCATTGAGCTCGCCGCACCGCCGTATCATCTCGATAAACTTTCGGCAGCGGAGCTTAAAGTAAATGTTCTCGTTGTCGCGGAGAACAAGAGGATAATATGCAGACGTATGCTTAAGCGCCTTGTCAATATCACCCTCAAGAATAGCTGTGCGGATTTCTGTGCCATGTCAACATGCGTTTAGTGGTTCCTGAATCATGCTGAACTCACTTTGCCTGTTTAGCGCATCCAGATCTTCAACGGCTGCTCGGTAAGGAAGATCTGCATTTTCATCGTTCGCAAGTGCTTTCGCCTCTTCCAGGATCTCAGCTGAAAACGCTCGAGCAGTCTCAACATAGCCGTCATGAGCTAGGTATTGTCCGACTAGCTGATGTATCAGGGCATCCTCACCCCCCGCGGCGCTTGATTCAACTTTTGTTCGTGCAATCTCTGCTTGTATGGCAGCCTTTTCATCTTGCACCATCTTATCGATATCAAAGGCAAAAGGTTCCTGGCCAAAGTTTACACGAACTGTCTCGCCAGGCTTCTTCATGCCGACTGTAGGGTAGTACGGCATGTTGGGTTTCAGATCTTTAAAAGCAACACCTAAAAATGTGAGTAGTAGATTTGGTCATTTCAAGCTTCCATACTTACCCAGCATATGTCCATTCTTTGTGAAGAAGGCAGTATTGGTCCGAAAGTTGATGCCGCATCCAATAACGTCCAATGTGCCAAACTTTGGCCCGTAATTCTTTCCAGAAGTGGTATTGCTAAACACTTGTCCATCATCGCCATGGTAAGCATACGAGTCCGGCTCCCAACCTGGTATCCTACTCAAGGCGACCTTGGCGCCCGAGAATCCTACCCCAATCATCCTCCTACAGAGTGTTAGTATGCGCATTATCAAGCATCGGGTCTACATACCCGTCTTTGCCCTTGGAAATGACTGTGATTTCGTAGTAATAGATGCCGCATTGCCTTGGCATAGGGAAATCTGCCCGGACAGCCGCGGCTTCGTCGTGAGTCTTCTGCGTGCCTGCGAACTTTGCCATTCTTCCACCGTCCTCAAGTTCCAGCTGACTAAACCGGTCACCGTCGTTCCATCTTGTTGGCCAGGGCGCTACAGGCTCGTCTATAAGCACAGGCGCACGCTCAATGACCTCGTGCGTAAGACCCCGGTGTGAAGGTGCCATCTTGTGGAGGTTGACACTACTCGAACTCGTCGATAGTGACCCCGCGTTGGACGAATGGGTTGATTTGTGTTCGCGCTGTGCCGCCAGCCTCGCCTTATGCACATCTTCCAGCTTCTCCGCATGCTTGGATCCCCGCAGGTACGACGGCACGAAGAACGGAGGTACTTCTTGAGTTGGCGCTCCCATCGAGTTCCAGTGACCAGACTGGCTCGAATATGAGGGCAGTGTTCCGCCACCCCTTCCAAGACTTGTAGACATGTGGCCGTCGGCGTCGATAGAGCGAGAGAGGCGGTTCGGATTGGTGGCCAAGGTGTTACCGCCAAGGTGAGAGAACGGTGTGGATCGAGAAGGTTGGTGGAATGAGCTGCCGCTGCTCCCTGCTGACCCAGCGGCGACCCTGGCCCAACTCTCCCTACGAGCATTCATCATTGCGAGGGCGATGGTGACGTGGGCTGTGGCTGCGGACGTGTTCGCGGTGACGTATCGAAGCGATCGCAAGAAGAGGACACGCCCTGTTCGCAAATCGGGATGATCGGACAGGTGGTTGGAGTCGCTACAGAGTTTGGAAGCGAGAAAAGGCACTCAGGACGCGTAGGAAAGGACGCCGAGTAGATGAGGTACTGTGCTGGCAAGTGCAGTCGCCAGACGGTCAGGGTAAGAATCAGCGACACCCAAGCTCCTGTGCAACTACAGTCACAAATACGTTCATGGTTCCATGCAAAGAGTATGTTGCTACAGGCAAGGAGTGCTTGCGCGAGGGTACAGTTCAAGTCGACGGTCAAGAATGAGGTTTAGATGCAGCCGAGCTATCGGGGACCATCCCCGCAATCCGCGGGTAGATAACGCCATTACTGCGGTCACGCTCGCCAGTATCTGGCAAGTCATTTCCGCCGACCGATTTTTTCCTCTTTCTTTTTTTCCTACACAGTAATCAGTGGAAAGGATTTGATTGTGAATTATATGAAGATTCAGCAACCTCATTTCTAGAATATGCATGAAGGGGGCACTAGATGGATGGTGACCAAGTTACTCATAAAACTAAATCAGGGGCTAGTTGACAGTGGGTATATAATAGACAATAATATTTGGGCCTTTCAATGCCCGGTGATGACAGGCAAAAGCAATGCCTTTTTCACTGCTTCGTGTGCGCACTTCTATCCAGTACAAATGTAGTCGCAATTCGAATCCCCGGCTCATGCGCCTTGCTTCACCCCTGCTTTACACAAGCCAGATATACTCCCATAGAAAAAACGCCTTTTAGATAGGCATTCAATGCCATTCATGAACGCCCAACATGGTCAGAAGATAGAAAGGAAATATATGAAAAACAAGCAGCAGAAATGGAGAGCGATGCACAGCTGTGGTACAGGCAGGGCGCATCATATCGTTGACAAAGGAGAGAGATGACGAATGTTCAAGCGGCAATGGGCGCCGGCGAGCTAGCAATGCCGTTCATGGGCGTCTGTACTGATGCACTGTCGCCATTGAGCCCGCTCTTGTCGCTAATTGCGCTGCTCTCGTCCTTCAGCTTGGAGTCGCTAGTGCCAGTGCTGTCACTCTTGACGTCGTCGGCAAAGGCGGAGGCTCGACCAGGTTGATAAGTAGGGACCTGCCAGAGGACGCCGGTGAAGCTGCGAACCTGGAAGCCCTTCTTTTCCCAGCGACGGCACTTTGCGCCTGACCTGTCAAGGGCGCGAAGGCGCTCGTTGATGGCTCCGAGGTTTGCCTTTGGCCCTGCCTTGTTAATGGCTGGGGTTGCAGCAAAGGATGACTTGGAGTTTGGATCGTTGATGATGTCGCCCATCTTCTTCCTCTTTGGACCGGGCTTGGCCTTGGGTTGCTTTGGGGTTCCGGTATTGGAGCCAGCCTCCATCTGAGCAGCAGTGCGCTTGGTGCCGGGCTTTGGCCCCTTCCTCTTGGCAGTGGGAGGAGCAAGCGACGACGGGGTGCTGGCGTCGTTCATGATGAGAGTGTCGTCGGCGGGCATATCGTCAGCAGGCGCAGACTCGACGATTTGCGGCGTGGGTGTTGATGGGGAAGGCTTTGCGAGGTCGCTAGACGCCGGCGTGGACGGGCGGGCGAACCTGGTTAGGGAGTCTGCTGGCAACTTGAGGGTGACGACGAGAGTCTTTGGAGATTTCGTGGTCATGTTCGCGTGCAGGCGACGCGGCGGTGATGATGAATTGAGATGGGATTGGGCAGACGCAGGCAGGCAGGCAGGTGTTGGTGTAGTAGTCTGCTGCAGCGGTGAGTGGAGATGAGGGCGGCTCCGCGTGTCAGCGTGCTGGTGCAGAGGAGCGTCCTGGTGGCTAGGCGGGCAAGTGCGTGCGTGCAGCGGTTGAGCGTGTGCGTGGGAGTCGTGAAGCAGATGAGGTGGGCTGGTGCAAAGAGGGTGGCACGAGATGGAGTGGAGGATGGTGGAGAGGGAGGGTGCGCGACGAGGGTTGCCGCTCAGGCAAAGAAAGGGCTTCGGCCCAGCTGGGGTGGTCGGCTTGCCAGATCATATTGGGCGGAATCGCTAAAACGTTCTGTCTCTGTCGGCGCTCTAGCAAGAGGTGAGGACACGGCCCCCTTGGCCCCGACGACCAACCGCGCTAGTCCCCATCCGACAGGTTGATATATCCAGCGCCGCTCTCATTGTCGCTCCAGATGCATCTCGAACATATTGCCGCTAATCTTGCTGCTGTTGCTGCTGTTGTTCATGCTACCGTTGATGCTGCTGTCTGCCCTGCCTGCTGACCTTGGTCCGTGTGGCCTTGCCTTGTGCCATGGCGAGCTAAATTGCGCGTTCCAGTTCCTGAGCGGCGGGCGGTAGGGAGCCATCGCGCATCCTCGCATATGCGGCACCAGCACAACCTTTGCTCCATCCCACACACTCAACAGTCACTTTTGCATCTCGCAATTGTTTGGCCTAGTCTGCCCTGTTGCTGCATCTGCATCCTCCATCTGCTCTGCGCCGTTCCACCCCGCATTGCACTGTACGCTTTGTTGCCCGTCGCGTTTCGCCTTCGCTGTGCACCCTGTCTTGATGTTCGTGCGACAACTGACCACTCCGCCACGCTCTTCGACCATTGTCGCGGACGAGCGTCAGCACCTCGCCCACTACCGCTGCCTCCTCGGCCTATCCACCCCATCCTGACCACACCTTCTTTTTTCCTGCACCAAGCCTGCTACTGCTGCCGAGTGATGCAACCTGACCGGGCCTGTACATGCCCTCGACATACACTTGTCCAAGTCTTCACAAGGCCGACCGCCTATCAAGTTGGTGTTGAGGAGCTCCCTGCCCACGCCGTTCATGGAAGCAGCGCGTAATTTCCTGACCACCACGGCTTGCCCGGCTGAGGCGACGCCCCCTTCTGCATGTCCCAAGTCTCCATGATGACGTTGACTACCGCCACGAGCGGACACCGACAAAGCTTCGGAAACTAGTGACTGCACCGCTGTTACCCCTGTATGCTGAGTAGCTCGTTGATCATTATAGATGCTGTTGCCAGCCTTGGGCAGCCGGTCCGTGGGACGGTCGTTACGAGGATAGCGCTGCAAATATTTTAGTACCCTCCGTCCGGGCAACAGATGATGAAGCGGGTCACAGTGAGTAACGCAAAACTTTTGAGTCGTCACCACGCTGCTGTTGTCACAAAGCACCCACGCTGTAGGGCAGGCGCGACCTTGGGTCACCAAGCACCAGGCACAAGGCACAACCACTGCCAACCTCCATATCTACACAGACGAGCATCCTACTTTTTTATGCAGAGCCCCTCGCCTCCCATACCCATCATGAGACAGCCAACCCACCCAGCTCCATGTGCATGCATCGGGGGTATGCAAATCCTACTTCACGTCATACGAGCAGACAAGTATAAACTCCACAGTGACCAAGGACAATGCTGAAAAGATGGAAAGCGCCAACAAGATTGGATGTAATCCATCATCCATCTCTGGATATTATGCCCACTACATTCTTCCTGTCCGGCCCATGTGCTAATAAATATCATCTATGGAATAAGGGATTGCTGCATTGGCAAAATTCAACCCTCGTCTTTTTCTCGCAAATCCTGGTCTGCTCGTCCTTTTTTGTTTCAATGTTTCAGGAAACTACTCTCGTTCCTATCAACCAGCGCGTCGTCGCTTTGTCCCGTTTTGCACTACATTCCCGTTAGTCCTTCGTACTTCATCGCCGCTGACTGCCACCTCGTCTTCATTCATCCACTCTCTCGCAGCCCCAGGCGTGCGCCGTCTGAACTGACCAGCACCAACTGCCACCACTTCATCTTCACTATCGCTAGCCTCAATGTCCAGCAGGATAGGCATGCTGAATTCAGCCTCGCCAACTCCAGGCCCAAATTCATTTCCCCCAGCCTTGACGGGATCCACAGTGAGGACATCTACCTCTTCGTCTTCTTGATTGAGACGCCGCTTATGTAACTCTTCGAGCGGCTGGATGTCGAACTCGTCTTCGCGCTCAATGTATTCGACATTCTCTTCTACTTCGAGAAAGTCTGGTGCAAGCGCAGACCAGCGCTGGGGCTGCAAGATGGACCAAAGCCACACCCGGCCAGAGTCTACCCCGACAGCAGCGACAAAGGGCCGAAATGGATGCCACTGCCAAAATTAGCGTCCGAAGTTTACTATCATATACAAGAACAAACCTCAACAACAGACAGCTCCTCCTTGGTGCCTTCAAGAATCTTAACCAAACTGCCCTGTCCGCGTTCCCAAACGTAAATGTGGTGGTTCATCCAGGTAGAGGCAGTAACATATTCGCCCGTTGGGCTGAAGGAAACATGGTTCCATGATAGCCTTTGCACCAGATCCTGAAACTTGTGTTCAACTTCCAACTGCAGCGTGTCAAAGTCCAATTTGGGGTCGCTGAGGTCGGGCAGATGGAGAGTCCGGACAATGCGATCACTCGAGTTGAGCACGACGTCCCTGCCTGATGGTGTCAAGCGGATATATACAATAATGTTGTTGGTGGCTCGGAACGAATAGCGCACTTGGTGCGTCTTAGTATCGATAATGTTGAGCCACCCTTTGTTTGTGCCTGCTATAATATGCTCGCCAGTGGGTGTGAAGAGGGTCATTGTTGTGGTCTGTTTGGCATCCTGTGCGGTTTGTTTTTCTGTAGCATTCTCGCGCTCAATGTCGGTTCGGTGGGGCGCAGACGATAACAAATGTTTGACGGGAGTTTCTTCAGACATGTCCACAATGACGGGCTGGTCTTCAAAGAGCGCAGCCACAAAGAGCATGCTAGGCATTGTCAGTCGAAGCCCATTTCAATTCATGCATACGCACATACTGGTTCTCGGGATGCAATTCTGCAATGAATATGGCCGACTCGAAGCGGACAGTGCGCACCCGCGAGCCATCTTTCAAGTCCCATAGTACGCACTTCCAGTCCTGGCCGGCGCTGAGAAGGTAGCGGTCATTCGTTGACCAGCTCAGTGACTGCACTTGGCGCGTGTGACCTCGAAGCTTGCGCGCGACGCCATTTGTCTCGATGTCGAATATGACTACTATGCCATCGTGCTAGAGCCAAATCAGCGAGGCAGATTGTGCAGACATGAAACGTTCACATACTCGTCCGGATGCAAGCAGGTCGCCGCGATGACTAAAGCGAATAGATGTAGAATGGCCGCTGCCTGCGTGTTGTGAGTAGTTTGCACCACGGAGCCATGGTCTGGCGGGCGAGGGTATCGAGACTCACGTAGGCGGCCGGTGATGACATCGGGACAGTCCTGCGCGAGGACAAAGGGATCAACCAGCGACAGATTCATGGTGATGCACTGCAGACAGTGTGGCGTATAGGAAGCGGTATTCAGTGCGCAGCATCTTCGCCGATGCAAGAGCTGGTGTCCATGGGCGCAGAGCACTGTATGTACGTATGTAGTAAAATGCGCGTCCCAGCGACAGAACGAGCGGCCGCGTTGGCTACGCGCTCCATGGGTGAAGTGGGTATGAGGCTCCGCATCAGCACTAGTGCCGGCTACGCCAAGCCTCTTTGTCGCCTTCTGGCTTTGATCATGGCCTCTCTCTCCCAGCACGACTCCCTCACCACCACCCACCCCCGCCATCACCAACGGCCGTTCTGCATTCCCAGAGCGCGTCTTCCACCTCGTCGAACCCGGTAGTGCTCTTCGGAGCGCTTTTAATACGCGCGCACGCCTCTCGTCTCGACGCGCGATTCGGCGAGCCCCCGACCCCCGTACAGCCCTTTTACCGCGGCTGCCTTACTTCGACAACACTGCCCTTTGCGCGCGGCGCGCATCTAATACATCCGGGCGACGAGGCCAGTCGACGCAGTCACAACGACAATCCCATTTACTATTTAATCCGCCGAGGCAACGGCCGCCGTGGCCACCGCGAGCGTCGACCGATAGCACGGTCCCTACCAATTTCATCCCCCATTTCACTCCTTCGAAACCGTCAACATGCCTCCGGGCGCGCCACTCCAGTCAAAATGTCCGCTCCGGACGATCAAGGAGATTCAGTTCGGTCTGCTCTCCCCCGAGGAGATCAAAGCTATGAGCGTTGTCCATATCATCTACCCAGAAACCATGGACGAGCAGAAGCAGAAGCCGCGCGAGCAAGGTCTCAACGACCCCAAGCTTGGCACCATTGACCGCATGTACTCGTGCGCCACCTGCAAAGAGGACATCCAGGTCTGCCCCGGTCACTTTGGCCACATTGAGTTGCATACGCCTGTTTTTCACGTCGGATTTGTCGTCAAGATCAAGAAGCTCCTCGAGACCGTCTGCCACACTTGTGGCATGATCAAGGCTGACTTCGTAAGTCTTCCTAGGCGAAGACAGAGACTTCAGGCGCTTGGACAATTTTTGCTAACTGCAACACCAGAACCATCCCGACTGGCAGGCAGCCGCCAGAACCAAGGATGCGAAGAAGCGCTTCGACAAGATCTGGCGCATGTCGCGGACTAAGAACGTGTGTGTTCAGGATGTCGAAGAGAGTGGCAAGGAAAACAAGATCCCCAAGATTCCCCATGGCGGCTGTGGCAGCAGGCAGCCCGATACCATCCGCAAGGAGGGTCTCAAGCTCACGGGAACCTGGAAGCAGAGCAAGAAGGATGACGACGACGGTCAGGGCGACCGTAAGGAAGTCATCACCCCCAAGCAGGCGCAGACGATCTTCAAGCTCCTGTCTGACAACACGCTTGCCCTGCTCGGTCTGAATGCCGACTACGCCCGTCCCGAATGGATGATTCTTGATGTCCTTCCTGTACCGCCTCCTCCAGTCAGACCCAGTATCTCTGTTGATGGTACTGGTCAAGGTATGCGTGGAGAGGACGACTTGACATACAAATTGGGAGACATTATCCGCGCCAACCAGCGTGTAGCCGAGTGTCAGCAAGAAGGCTCGCCACAGCACGTCACTGCTGAGTTTGAAGCTCTTGTGCAATACCATGTTGCAACATACATGGATAACGATGCCAACGGTGTTCCGCAGGCTATGCAAAAATCCGGCCGTCCTCTGAAGACGATCCGTGGGCGATTAAAGGGAAAGGAGGGCCGTCTTCGTGGCAACTTGATGGGAAAGCGTGTCGACTTCTCCGCACGTACAGTCATCACTGGTGACCCTAACCTGTCGTTGGACCAAGTCGGTGTTCCTCGTTCTATCGCACGAACCCTCACCTACCCCGAAGTTGTGACCAAGTTCAACATTAGCAAATTGACCAACCTGGTACGCAACGGTCCAAATCAGCATCCTGGTGCCAACTACGTTATTAAGGCCGACGGCGTTCGTCTCGACCTCAAGCACAATAAGAATCTCGACGACTTGCGGCTGCAATACGGATGGAAGGTCGAGCGTCACATTGACGATGACGATGTCATCATCTTCAACCGTCAACCCTCTCTGCACAAGGAATCCATGATGGGTCATCGTGTGAAAGTCATGCCTTACTCCACCTTCCGTCTCAACCTGTCCGTCACATCTCCTTACAACGCCGATTTCGATGGTGACGAGATGAATCTTCACGTTCCTCAAAGCGATGAAACTCGTGCTGAAATTCAGAACCTGTGCATGGTGCCAAAGCAGATTGTATCGCCCCAGAAGAATCAGCCCTTGATGGGTATCGTGCAGGACACGCTTCTTGGTGTTTACAAGATGACTCGTCGTGACAATTTCATTCCTATCGAACAAGTCATGCCCATCATGATGTGGGTCCCTGATTGGGACGGTATCCTGCCTGAGCCAGCCATTCTCAAGCCCCGGCCTCTCTGGACCGGTAAGCAGATTGTCAGCATGGCTTTCCCTCGTGAGGTCAACATCGAGAAGAAGGAAGACGACTCTACGCCGAGCAAGGACAACGACATCAAAGACAAGAGTCTGATGATCAAGGGTGGCCAGCTCATCTATGGTCAAGTCACCAAGAAGATTGTCGGTGCTTCGGCTGGCGGTGTCATTCACATTGTGTTCAACGAACTCGGCTCTGACGCAGCTGTCAAATTCTTCAACTCCTGTCAGCGAATCTGCAATTGGTGGCTTCTCCACTACGGCTTCAGTTTCGGTGTGGGTGACACCATTCCGGATCCCGGCACTTCTGAAAAGATTGCGTCCGAGATTTCAAAGTCCAAGGTCAAGGTTGAGGACATCATTGCGACGGCAACAAAGGATCAGCTTGAGCCTTTGCCTGGTATGACTATCCGTGGTACTTTCGAGTCCAAGGTTCAGAAGTTCCTGAACGAAGGTCGTGAAGGTGGTGGTACTGCCGCCCAAAATAGTTTGAAGGATTTCAACAACGTTGTCCAGACTGTTGTCTCTGGTTCAAAGGGTTCTACCGTTAACATCTCTCAAATGGTTGCCCTCGTCGGTCAGCAAGCTGTGGAGGGTCAGCGTATTCCGTATGGTTTCAAGTACAGGACGTTGCCACATTTTTCAAAGGACGACTACTCACCCGAGTCTCGTGGTTTCGTCGAGAACTCTTACCTTCGTGGTCTTACGCCTTCCGAGTTCTTCTTTCACGCCATGGCTGGTCGTGAAGGTTTGATCGACACGGCAGTCAAGACGGCCGAGACAGGTTATATTCAACGTCGTTTGGTCAAGGCACTCGAAGACGTAATGGTCAAGTACGATGGAACTGTCCGTAACTCGATGGGAGACATTGTGGAGTTCATCTACGGTGAAGACGGTCTTGACGGTGCTCATATCGAGAAGCAGTCGATGGATATTATCATGTCCTCGGAGCCTGCCTTCGAAGCTGCATACAAGCTCGATGTCCTGACTACTGACCAGCCAGAGATTCCTGTGTGGAAGCTCGAGAGTTCTCCCTTGTTCCAAGGTGACGTCGACGTGCAGCGCGCTCTTGACGAAGAGTTCGAGGCTATCAAGAGCGACCGTGAATATCTTCGTGCAAACGCCAGCGAAGATGATCTTGAAACTTTCCAGCTGCCGCTCAACATTGCACGCATGATTCGCTCTGCTCAAGCGAGGTTCGGCATCAACCCAGAGAAGGCTGCCAGCAATCTCCATCCAATCGAGACCATTAAGCAGGTCCGCGAGACTCTTGATCGCCTAGTTGTCATTCGTGGTACCGACGAACTTTCCAGAGAGGCTCAGGACAGCGCCACCTACCTTTTCAAGGCTCACCTGCGGGCACGTCTTGCTTTCAAGAAGCTTGCGGTTGAACATCGTCTCAACAAGGAGGCGCTGAGCTACGTGCTAGGAGAATTGGAGGATCGTTTCCTCAAGGCTGCTGTCGCGCCTGGTGAAATGGTCGGTGTCCTTGCAGCCCAGTCCATTGGTGAACCCGCCACGCAGATGACGCTCAACACTTTCCATTTTGCTGGTGTGTCTTCCAAGAACGTTACACTCGGTGTGCCACGTCTCAAGGAAATTTTGAACATTGCTGCAAACATCAAAACTCCTTCTATGCTTGTCCGTCAAGCCGACTCCAAGGGAAGTCAACAGCAGGCGAAGCTGCTGCGAAGCACTATCGAGCTTACAACCCTACGTTCACTGACGCAAGCCGTTGAGCTTTACTATGATCCTGACATTCAATCTACGCTTGTCGAAGACGATCAGGACATGGTCGAGTCCTACTTCATCTTACCTGAAGAAGACGAGGTCATCGAGTCTCAGTCTAAATGGTTGCTCCGTATCATCCTCGATCGCAAGAAGCTGTTGGATAAGAGTATCACTATTGGTGAAGTTGCCGGCAAGATCAAGGAAGAGTTCAAGCCCAATCTTGCAGTCATCTTTAGTGACGAGAATGCGGATGAGCAGGTCATGCGTGTCCGTTTCATCTGGGACCAGAATCTTCAAAAGGACGACGAGGATGAGGATGAGCGGGACGAGCGATGGATGCGCAAGCTTGAAAAACATCTTCTTGATGACGTCACTCTTCGTGGTGTTCGTGGTGTTGAGCGTGCTTTCATTCGAGAGCACACTGTCACTGTCGAAAAGGAAGACAGGTCCCTCATGCACTCAAAGAATAATGATCTGTGCAAGGAATGGGTTCTTGACACTACCGGTACTGCCTTGGCTGAAGTGCTGGCCATCGAGGGTGTGGACGCAACCAAAACATACTCCAACTCTTTCATTGAAATTCTTGGGGTACTTGGTATTGAAGCAGCCCGAGCTGGTCTTCTCAAGGAGTTGGGTATGGTCTTGTCCTTTGACGGTTCTTATGTCAACCATCGTCACATGGCATTACTTGTCGACATCATGTGCCAGCGCGGTCTTCTCATGGCAATCACTCGCCACGGTATTAACCGAAACGATACTGGTGCTCTGATGCGTTGTTCTTTCGAAGAGACTGTTGAAATTCTTCTCGAGGCTGCGGGCTTTGGTGAGCTTGACGACTGCCGTGGTGTTTCCGAAAACATTATGCTTGGTCAGCTTGCGCCGATGGGTACCGGAGAGTTTGATGTCGTCATGGACAATGCTATGCTGCTCACCATGGTCGAGGACAACTCTAAGGCAATGGGCGCTGCTGCAGGCAACTATGTGGTTGGTGGTGCAGATACACCGTACCTCAACTCACCTACGTATGATGGCGGTATTGGCATTGGCTCCTATGATCAGGTATCCTTCTCGCCTATTGCTGCCGCAGGTGGCAGTGGTGATGTAAGTGGCTTTACAGACTACGGAGGTACCTATGGTGGTGGCCTCAGTCCATTTGATGGAGGCAGAAGTCCAGGCTCCGGCTTCACCGGCATGTCTCCAGGCTTCACTAGCCCCGTGTCGCCAGGCTTCTCTCCTACCTCGCCTGGCTACTCGCCTACTTCTCCAGGAATCGCCAGTCCTCGTTTTGCCGCTACATCTCCGGGGTACATGGCGTCTCCTACGTCGCCTCACTACTCTCCGACTTCGCCTCGCTATGGCTCGCCTACGTCGCCTTCGTACTCACCTACATCTCCAGCCGGCTACTCCCCGACGTCGCCTCAATATTCACCAACGTCGCCAAACTACAGCCCAACATCCCCCACATTTATGGGCGGTGCTACCTCACCCGCGTACAGTCCGACGTCGCCACAGTACAGCCCAACTTCCCCCCAGTACAGTCCTACAAGTCCACAGTACCAAGCAGGCAGCGATCGTCGCTCTCCCACCTCTCCCACATCCCCTCAGTACAGCCCGACGTCTCCCCGATACTCACCTACTAGCCCTGCTGGTGCCTTCTCCCCAACCTCTCCGAGGTACAGCCCAACTTCTCCGGGTCCGGCGTACTCTCCCACGTAGGTTACCAACGGTCATAGTTGTAGACGACTTTGTTGTAGTATATGCTGACTTTGATCTAGATCTCCAAAGCAATAGGCGGCTTGTTGATGTAAGGCTTCTTATTTCTTCACTGTTTTATATCGAAACCTGTTCTCTTCTTGGGATGATTTAGACGAACTCTTTACTGAAGTTGAGCAAACTGCGTTGGTGTCTGCCTGCTCTCTTGGTCAAAGGTTCGACTTAACCTCCTATCAACCCCATCACGACTGGTCTCGTACGGCAGTTCATATCTGCAAGCGGTCGTTCCTTTAACTAGGCTCACGTCCTTTTCAACACGTTCTGTTCGACGACTGATGGGTTTACCTCGTATGCGCCTCATTACAATGCTTTACTCGCGGAACCAAGTTTGTACAACAACAACAACCCTTATTACCCAAGCTGCGACTCTAGCGGCACCAAAAATCTGCTCATCAACCACGCCACGAGATTGGACCTTTTTGCATACACGCCCTAGTTTGGAGGGTAGTATCGGCGTTTATTTTCATGGCTCTTGTCTTTGTCTTTCTCATTCCACTGCAAAAAATATATATGCAAGGCGTTTGCGTGTGGGATTTGCTTTGCATTCCTGATATATACACTCTAAAGAAGTGTTTGCGCTTTGATTCTTTGTGCGTTTCTGCACTTTCATCCCTAGAACGATCACAACATTCAGTGGCCCGCTCAAATCGCGCATTGGGGCTTTTTGTTTTCTTGTTAGCTGGAGAATCAGATTGGGGAGGATGCGAGATGGGGAGATGTTTGAAACGTCTGCATTACGAGCGGCGAGTTATAGTAGTGACTGCGTCGACGTACGCGATATGAGTTATAATAAGAAATTCACGAAAAGTTGGGAGAGTCTTTGTTCTGAGATGTGACAGTGAGTGAGAATAAAACAGCTGTCAATGGCAAGCTATTGGTTCTATGAAGTGACTGTGCAATTCTTTGCGGCGGAGGACTTTAGAAGTCTTGGATTCGTTCAAAGCAGAACTGTACGAAGAGATGCTGTACCTTCTCATACTCATCAAGCGTCACTCATACGAAGATTGACTTGAGAAGCAAAAGTGGAGAAGCATCACGTGCATTGGCGTTGGCGGATTTTAGACGACGCTAGCGCGTCTGCAGCGAGCTACAAAACCCCGCCAAAATTATTTCTCTCCTCTGCAACGGCCTGCCTTGCCAAAGCTGCGTTTCTTTGCATACACTCAGACGCTCTTTACCGAGTTTTCCCAACGTGCAAATGAGAAATTCGGAGTAATCTTCACTTTTTATCATGCCCCCCTCGAAAGAGGGGAGCTGTACTGCTCGTAAGAGTCTGGCGTGACTCACGTCTGCACTCGGCATCAGAAAGCTCAGGGCCCAGAAAGCGCGTTTTTTTCTTGCTTCGGCGGGAGAGCGCGTAGAACTGGTGTTCCTATGGGAGTCGGTGCGAAGATTGTGTGTCTTGACCCGGCAGGGAAGAGGCGACACTGTAGTACAATACGCAGCGTACTTGACCTTGAGTAGCCCTTTGGGTGAAAAAGGGCACAGTATCATTCGATTCTGATTACTCTGACGAGGCAGGCCGTTCACCCTTATTTTTTCTATGTAAGTCTGATTCTTCCAACGCATCATGTAGTTCAAGAATACTGCTAATGAAAAGGTTCATGATATGCTAGGACAAAATAACGTTTTACGTCATATTCCCTACCCTCGGGTGACATGTTCTACCTTGCTGACTCTCTAGGACTGTCTTTCACTCTATACATAATGTCTGTTCGTAGTGTGAATTTTGTCCCGCGCACCACATCGTCACCACTATGGATCATAAGACGGTGCTGGAATAGCAGGACCCGACCGACTTTTGGTACAACGTCTATACGCTTCTGCATGTTTGCACTGAAGAAAGTTGTGGCGCCGCCTTCCAGCTGTGTTTCGCCATCTTTGCCGACAGCATCGTTGAGGTATAAATGCAGAGTGAAGTATGAGCGCTCGGTACCATCAGGTGTCTCGTATGAGCCATCACAATGAGCTGCTCCAGTCAGTAGGTGCATTACATCTACCCAGTTCAAGACCCACGTTTGAAGTACTCGCCACCAACATACTTGAGAAATCTTGCCCGCTCATTCAATCTTGTCAGTACCCAAGTCTCTCCCCGCCGCGCGGGACCATTTCCCGTGACTTCTACCCAGTTTTGTAAAGTGTGGATTTCCGGCACAGACGGTGCTATTCTCGCCCAAAGTTTGTCCATAATCTCCTTGTTGTCCCAGATGATGCGGCCGCACTTCCTTGTATCCTCATACATGGCCTGCATGCCACCACCCACATTCACCATTGCTCGCTCCCATTTACCGTCGGTTGTTGCCTCGGCTCCTTTGATCAAGGTTTCGCATTCTTCTTCGGCCAAGACGCCGTCTAGGACGACGGCCCAGGACTTTTCACATTCCTGTATTCCGGCTTCTTTGAAGTTGATCTTGGACTTTGTAAGCTTGGGTGCTGGACCCTCGAGGAAGCCTGGGGGTAGCGTAGAGGATGGGGGTGGGGGTGAAGGCAGTTTGCTGGTGGTAGCCATAGTTGCCAGATACCTGTGACTGTGTCGAAAAGGAGTGCGACACAAAAGCAAAGGCTGGAGCCGCATTAGGCTGTTCATCTTATATGTATAGGCTCAACAAGGCTGTAAACACACAGAAGTATGTAATGACTGCTGCCTGCTTCAGCCCCATGGGTCTAGTGGCGTCAAACAGCGCAAGTGGTGGCCTATCAACGTGTCTAGCGGCGAAGGCCTAGACATGACTCTTGAAGCTTTTGCACACAGCACATGGTGGAAAATAGAGGGCTTTCAGTGGCGCCTGCTTGGACGTCCCCGATGGTGCCCCTAGCTAGCGTATAAATAGCAACCAGCAAAAGAAACGGCATTGATCGCCAAGGAATACTCACCGCTAACGTCTGCTCATTATTCCACGGCTTGTCGCCCTCCTGACAACCGTTGTCATCCGAGCTCGCCAGCTACTACAGTCGTCAGCATGGGCAGGGGCAATCACGTGAGGTGTGGTAGCTGCGTGGAGCCATCGTGTTTCAGGCCTTTGGCAGCAATGCCAACTCCCACAATGGATGCACAAAGATGAATGAAAGACGCGAACCTTATGTATTATATATCACTAAGTCGCAAATGACGTGAAACGAGGCTTCAGCTGCTGCGAACCTCACCGTCGTACAGGGCGTGAATCGACGACGCATCGCAAGCAAGCCACTGCCGCTCGCTCCACCAACCGTTGTGCCAAGCTGGGGCCCCAACCTCACTCCTAATCTCCCATTCTTCACGCTAGGTTCAACGACGTGTCGACACGCGCAACCACTACGCCCGCACCTCTCCCAAAGGCGACCCCTCCCGTCGACCAGCTGCTGTCGCCTGTCTCGAGGCGCCACCTACCGCCAACTCGCCTTCTACCCGACCATCGGCACATCTCCTGTCGTTCATGCAGCCTGCGCATTGCTAGTCAACCCAGAGCGCCAAACAAGCAAACGCATTGCGGGCTCTGTGCCCTTCGCCAGACCCTGTGTCTATCGATAGTCTTCATTCTTCGTCCACCAGCGACACCTGTCGCGCGCCTCTCGCTACCACCCCATCCGCCTGTCCGCAGCCATGTCGCACCCTGATGACAAGGTCTCCATGGACTACGGTCCCGCCCGCAACCGCTTCCCGACGCTCTTTGAGGTGTTGAGCCGCAAGACGGTCGCACCTCTGGACCTGTTCTCCTTTTACATCTACATGCGAGACCAGCAGCGATCGGTCGACTACCTGGACTTCTGGTACGATGATCGCACCCGGATGATTTGCGATAAGCTAACAAAACCCCAGGCTCGATGTCTCACAGCACCTGCAGCTATGCCGCCTTTATGTTCGTAGATTACATCGCAGCATGATTGAGGGAACACCCGATCTGGACAACAACCGGTATTCGACTTTCGCCATGGACAATGCCGGAGAAGGACCGTCTAATGAAAAGGGCGACAACATGTCCGACCAGCGATTGTCCGCCTTCCTTCGCTCTGAACGTGGAAGTCCCAACCATTCGCCGCAACACAGCCAAGGTAGCAACCCGACTGGCGACTTTCAAAGACCGAGCCCGTACGCGTCCGAGACACCCGGTGATTCGAGCTCGCCTGGCCACAATTCATCTGTCGACAACACACAGCCAGGGAGAGAGGACCTGCGTGCATCGGCGGAAAAGATTCTCTACACATATCTGCTTCCAGGCTCAGAACGAGAGATTGTCATTCCCCAGAGCATTTTATCTGATGTACAAGAAGCGATCGAAGGACCGGAGCAGCGTGCGGATCCTGAGCTCTTTGACCAGGCTAAAGACTACGTCTTCCAAGCGATGGAGCGCGACGCATACCCTGGGTTCCTGCAGAACAAGGGCCTCGGCAACCTTGTGCCTCAGAGCATGATGGTGCGCCTCATTGTGGGATTGATCAGCTTCTTCGCGGCCATGTGGACTTCGTTCATTCTCATCTTTCTGGACAAGTCAAGAGCTACACGGTGCTGGGTATGTAATGACGATTCGTACCTTGAGACAAGAGTCGACTAACGATACTTGCAGATCATTCTACCCTTCACCATCGCTATATACCTTATATTCACCCACCAGTACATGCTCGACCCCATCATTGCCATTGCGGGTTACAGCGAGTATACTTTCTTTGATTTTAACAAGATCAGGGAACCGTTTGTGAAGAAGACGCTCGCAAGACGCTCCCTGACTGTCTTGGTCATGTTCTTGGTAGTCACAGTAGCTCTGTGCTGCCTCTTTATCTTCGTTCCAGGCAAGCGCTTGTGAAGTATGACGGCCAAGTAGTCGTCTGGTTTTACCTTCGAATGTGTAATGTTTTTGCTTCTATTCTTTGGCGTTTTCATCTGCATGAAATGGCTGCAGTATCAGAGGCGGCTTGAAAGGGAGGATATGCAGATGTACGTCAAGTGGGCGATGGATAAGATACCCCCTCGCTCCGTCGATACACGACCTATAGCAGGACTTCCTTTTGTTGCTTTGGTCTGAAGCTTGTTTTTGGTGTCTTCTGGTTATGGACAGCCAGTCTCCAGGTAGAGAGCATGGCGTTCTGGAGTTAGCACCAGGCATTCAGTTAGCAAGCCCAATGGATATACAACATCCGTAACAACACAATTGTATCTGTAATTGCACAAGTGACGTGATGGCTTTGTGACATGCATGCATCCCCGATGAACGTTTGGCGAACCGTTAGTATGTGGAGATAGATACCTAGGGTGCATGCACGCCAAGGCGTAATGACGTGAACCCGGGCCGGGCTCGACGGCTTCAAGTGTCAACACCACGTGCATTGTCGGTGCAACTCGCGCCGCAACAGCTGCAGTTCACCAGATCGCGATCGAAATTCTGTCTAATAGTTCTGTACACGTTATTTGTTACCATATTCGCGGGAATTGCGAACCAGTAGCTCCCAGCTGATCCTCGAAACTACGGCCACTAGTCAAGTGGATTGCAACGACCAGCAAAATGAGCGGACCAACTGCTAAGAGCAAGAGAGGGCCGACGGTGCTCATGACCGATGCTCGCGACAATACCCCCAGAGCATCACGGCCACCACAGCGACCCAGCGCTGTACAGAGGCAGAGCACCAGCGCGCGACTCATCTCGGTCGACAACATTCTGCAGTACGCTTCCGATATCCCCAGCCAGCAACGACGAGGCCCGCCAGGCAGTCGACCTATGGTCCACACGCGCACCCCCAGTGGTCGGCACCCGCTCGACCCCAGGCTCTCTGGTCGCCTGATTCCTCAGCACATGCCGACGCGATCAAGCAAGCTCAGCGAAAAGCTAGTCCTCTTACCCGAGACGGATGGACAAGAAGAGGAAGAGAAGACTGAATTCGATGACGACGAGTACGATGGCCCACCTACTGACGAGGATCTTGCGAGACGGACAACAAATGGCGGCCCCAATGATAAAAGCTATGCGGAGCGACTGCCCAAAGCCAGGAGGACGGACAAGCTCTCGCGCGTCACAGCCTATTGCACTACGCAGGCGTACAAAATGAAGGCCACCGCTCAGTTTGTCAAGGACCAACACCATGCGCGTACCAAGCTGTACGATGACTGTCTATACACCGTATACCATCTCCCACTCTTGCCAGGAAGCGACGGCTACCGAGTCCGCAGCAGCCCTGCGCTAAAAAGTCCAGGTGGAAAGACGGTGCTCGACGAGGAAATCGAGCGCAATGAGCAACGCGATCATCACGAGGGATACTTTGGCAACGAGGAAACCTATTTCGTGCGTGACGAGCATGAACTAGACCAACCCTACAACCAAACGCTCGACCGCAGAGACTCGGCCGAGAATTCGAGAGTTGCGCCCAATGCGCTGAGTTTTGGCGAGATGTTTGTCTTTTCCTACGGCGTAGCAGTCTTTTGGAACTTTACCGAAAAGCAAGAAAAGGATATCCTCGCCGACCTCACCTTTTCCTCCACTGCGACTGGCGTCTCGCTTGCAACACGGCCCTTGACCGAGTCCGACTTTGAGACGGAAGAATTTCACTTTGAATACAACCCGGAAATCCAACGGCCACGCATGTACAACGACATGATTACCCTGAAGAGCGGCGACCACATGATTAAGTTGGCTATGAGCCACGCAATCGCTCAAAGCACGAAACTCAGCTTGTTCGAAGAAGGCATGAACAGAACTATGCTTGCAGCACAAAACGTCCCGAAGCGTCTAGCGCTAACGGGTAAGTTGGGTATGCGAAGAACAGACGTCGTCAAAATGATTGGCCAGCTTTTCACCAGTCGTGTCGAAGTAAATCTTTGTACGTTCATCTCTCCTTCCCGCACACCTACTCCTGAACCCCCTTGCTAACTCTCCGCAGCCTCCAACATGCTTGACACCCCCAGCTTCTTCTGGGACGCAGAACCAACCCTACACCCCCTCTACACCGCCGTTCGCGAATACCTCGAAATCAAACCCCGCATCCAAGTCCTCAATGAGCGCTGCCAGGTTTTTCTCGACCTCGGCGAAATCCTCTCTGACTCTATTAGCGATCGCAAAATGACCAAGATTACATGGATTATTATTGTGCTGATTGTATTGAGTATTTGTATTACGTGCCTGGAGGTGCTGCTGCGGTTTGCGATTTTGCAGAAGGGAAAGATGAATGTGCCGGTTGCCGGGGGAGCGGGTGGTTTGAGTGCGGCGGCGATGCTGAAGGGGATGGGGCCGCCGGCGTATGCTGGGCCCGGGTTGCTAGCTGCGAGGGGGTTGGTTTGGATTGGGGGTGGTGTTAAGAGTTTGGTTGCGGGGTAGTGGTGCTGTAGACTCGTGCATAAGAGATGCAGTATAGTGTGTATTGTGCGAGGTGGTTTATAGGTACGGCGTTGGTGTTATGTGGCATATGATAAGGGGTGATGTTATTATTACCTAGTATCTTGGGGAGGACTTAAAATTCGTACGCTGACTTTTTTGCTGGTAGGACATAGCGAAAGGCGTTTAGATTATGTGCAATAGAACAGTTATACTACTTGAGTACTGTCATTGAAGCTTCGTGTGCACTGCTCAATATATGCGTATCAAAACTTTTTTTTTCGCAAAGCAAAGCAAAAAAAATCTTGACTTGGGTTTTGCACTTTCTCGTTCTCAACCCACTTTGCACACTTCTACTCAATCAGTTGCGGGGAAAATGGCACGTATTTCCCGAATCAACCCATCCAAGCATGTACATAGCAAGAAATCAGTAACCATATCCATTCCGTTTTCTTCTTCTTCTTCTTCTTCTTCTTCTTCTTCAAGCCGTAAGTAGTTTAGCAACCACGCTATTATCGCCGCGGGGCAAGGGTTTCTCATTCGAAAAGACCAAATTTAAAATGTTCTCGTGGTACGGTGAAAGATAATGAGAATACAAACATTATATCGCTATACCTCTTTGTCTTACACCACACAGCCTATTCAACATCTCTTGATCCTCTTTACAATCTCCTATGCAACACCCCCCCCCCCTCTCCCAAAAAAAAATGGAACTACATGTATCGCCTCTCCTGTTAAAGTATACATTGTCATTATACTCTCATTATCTCACCCTTTTTCTTCGATAAAATTGCGAAAATGTTAATATCCAACCCGGGTTAATCTGCTTTTTCATAACCCAAGCACAACTTAGAAACCAGGATTTAGACCGATGACAGTTGTTCGCAACAGAAAAAAAGGGCTCGGCTGCAATAGACTTTTTTGAGGGGGAGGGATGTTATTTCTTTCTGAATGTGTATGTAAGGTGTGTGAAGTAGATATACGTGAGGAAATGGGGAAGACAGGTATACAAGGGAGAAGACCGGGTTAGAGGGTCCCTTGTTGTTTATATTGGGTACAGGAAAGGAGAAAAGATGGGGGAGGGGGGAGAGTGATGATGGAGGCTACAAGATGTGTTGCGTACGAGTTGGAATATGTTGTGTGTGGTTGAGGATTAAAAAATGCGAGCTTCTTTTGTTCTAGGTTGCATGAGGAAAGGAGTATGGAGGTTGTGTGTTGAGCTGAATTTGTACAGACATATGATCATTAGGTGGTCAGAGGACTACCAAAGGAAATGGCAAGGCAGTGAAAGAACAGTACAAACAGCCACTAGAAAGTAATCTTAAGAATTTTTTTTTAAAAAAAAGTTCATTTCAAGTCAGGAAGCCTACCCAA
This sequence comes from Bipolaris cookei, assembly GCA_002286855.1. Classification (NCBI taxonomy): domain Eukaryota; kingdom Fungi; phylum Ascomycota; class Dothideomycetes; order Pleosporales; family Pleosporaceae; genus Bipolaris; species Bipolaris cookei. The sequence goes on along the minus strand of NRSV01000006.1, from coordinate 637,371 downwards.
TACCAACTCCACCAACTCTTACATCCCCTCCACCATCTACTCCGCATCCACCGCAAACTTCTTCAAATCCTCCATCGCCACCCCCATCAACGCCTTCTCATTTGTAGCTTTAAGCACAACCTTGGGCACCTTCTTATCATCCAGCCCTGTCCGCGCATCAAACGCCTCCTTCCACCGACTCACACACAAACACCACTTGCACCCATCTGTCAGCCCCACCTGACGCAAATCATTACCGCGGGCCGCCGAAAAGTCCAGAAACTCCTTTGAAACGATGCCCGCAATGGCATGGTTACCCGCATCCGACGGTGGCACCTCGCAGTATCCCGTTCGCGTGAAGCCCGTCAACGGCTGTGTCGAGTGCAGTGCGAGGGGTTGCTTGAAAACTGTATTCAACCCCAGAAAAACATAATTAGCAAAAAAAAAAACTTGTCCATCTCTCTCGCCAATTGTGGAAATTTCTCCGCGAAACGATGGATGATGCATAAAAAAACCCCCACGTCCTCCCCCTTGCTCAACCTTGGAACGAAATTCCTGAAACACGCGGTGCCTGACAATCACACAATATCCCCGTTTCATGCAAAAAATGAACAAAAGGGGGGAGGGCACGTTTCCCACGTTATCTCTCCCCGCCACCCCCAGAATAAAAAAGTGGTCGAGGGTCCAGGGCATGAAGTCGTTGTTCCCCCCACCGCAGGGAGGTGGGAGGGGGGGGGGCAGGGGGTCTAGACTACTGTATATCCAAGTGTTCACATACCATTCAAAGCCATAGCAGCAGTAGAAGAATCCTTCCTGCCCTCCTTAACACTCACAACACCGTCCCACTTAATCTGCACGTCGTGAACGTGAGCGTAATCGCGTTTTGTCGGTGTGCGAATGAGATTCGACAGGAGTGTTCGTATCAGGCGCATCAGACAAGAATCAAACTATGTATAAAATCGACACAGCAACAGAGAAATTGGACGAGAAGGTTGCAGCTGCGAGTTAAAAGTCGTTATGTGTATGGTGTTTTTGATGGGAAGAAATGATGATGATGATGATCAACATTGCGTCAGGACAAGAAGCTTAGCGTCGTTGTAAAGTAAATAGGGCTGAGAACTGCCAAAAAAAAGTGGATGACGTTGAGCAGGGGTGCGCAGCAGCAAGCAACAGCCCGTAGATCTCCCAAGTTGCGCAAGCGGGCTTTGCTGCTTGGAGCACACGTCCCCCCGGCTCCCGGCTGCGCGGCTTGGCAGGTTTAGGAGGGGGGAGAGCAGGATTTGCTGCTGGTCTGGATGCTGCGATCGGCATGAGCCGATCGTTGGGGGCCTGGGTCCTCTCTTTCTTACTTACTATTCATAGGTGGCGTTTTATAAGTAGCGTTTATTGAATTTCGCCAGTGTTGTGATGTGCATAGGAGGGGAAGAGAAGGATATTATTCACCTTCACAAGTACAATTATATCCCTTATGCAGGTCGCGGCACCGGGTTCCCTGATAGAGATGTGGGCGGCGCTAGGCCAGCTTTAGCGCGTGAATGGCCGGGTGTGATCGTGTTGGTGGACCACATTCTCCCATCAACAGCATGCACGGGGCAAATGGAGCTCTGAGAGCTTACAACCAAACATCAGAGGCAGACTGCGAAGGTTTCTGATAAGATTGGAGCGTGTATTCTATACTAATGCTGAGTTTGGAAACAAAACCATTTTGTGTATCTACCGGCATAAAAGATCATCGCGTTCATAGACATTGAGAATAAGTGTCGGCGAACCGCACGTACATAGGCGTGCAAAACATGACCAAACATTAACACCATATCCCCAATGCACCGTTGAACATCTGTAAACCCAAGAAACGCCCCGAAGAAACACCCAAATCAGAAAGCATTTCCAAACACCTTTTCGGGGTATGCAGATTGCCGCTATTCTTAGCAGACTGGTAGGCCGTGGGTATATATGCAAAGCTGTGCTGTAATAAATCAAGCGCGTACTGAATGCAGTTTTCATAAGCGATAACACGATTCGCTCCGTCATCGGTGGTACATACCAGCACCCGCCTTAATCTCCCTCTTCATCTCCTCCAGCTTCTTGTGCATCTTGAGCAGATCGTTTCGCTGGGCCTCGGTTGGCGGCTTCTCGGCTTCAGTCAGCTCCCAGTACAGCGCTTCGTACTTTTTGTAGTACTTCTGGAATTTTTGGGAAAGCTCGACAGTTTGTCGGAAGCTAAGGCTCGGCATGGATGGGGATGTGGTAGATGAGGACGAGGCGCCTGGTGACGCACGAGGGTTGTTGTGGTGGTAGCGCGAGGCGAGGCCAGTATCGATGTTGGCAACCTTGCGAACCTTTGGCGCGGTAGAAGGAGTGTTGGATGCAGATGAGTCATCTGACTTGCGTTTAATAGAGCTAGTAGAGGAGGGCGTAGAGGCATTGGGCTTGCCATTGCCATGTGAGGTGGTTTGTTTCGGAGTTGCGCGGCTAACCTGCAGCTTCTTGGTCACTATGTTGTGGTTGTGAATGTCGCTGTCAATATCGTTGGCCTTGCGTTTGAGTGAGCGGTCAGAGTTGGTGGAAGATTTGGCAGGCGATGCTGCGAGAGCCTCATGGGCAGGATGTGACTGGTCCAAGTCGCTGGCGTTGATGGGCGGCGAAGCTGAGAGCGGCGAGGGATTTTTCGGCTTGGTATTTACTGGCACGGTGGGCTTGAAGGGCCTCTGAACAGGGCGGTCCCTCTGTGTATCTCGTACTGGCATTTTGGACTTTACACGAATCGTGGTATTGCCTTCTGCAGTGGATGGCTTCTGTGCACGGGTTTTGGAAGCGTCGGTTGAGGTTGTGCTGTGGATAGGAGGTGCAGCAGGTCGTGAAGTTGAGGTGACGGGTGTAGACGTGGCTGGGGTCGAAGCTTTTCTGGGTTCCTCTTTCACTTCCTTCACCGCTAGCTTTTGGCGCGCCAAGTACTTTTCCTTGATTGATGACTTGGGTTTGATCTCAATCTCCTTTGCAACCTTTTGCTTAGTCTCGCCATCCTTTGTGGCCCTCGGCTTCCGCTCAGGGGCAGCTTTGTCGACCGCCTTCTTAGCTACAGGCTTCTTCTTGGTAAGATCCGAAATCTTGTGCATGGGGGTGCTTGCTTTCGGTTTCGCCTCAGGCGCTTTCACCGTCGAACGCGACAAACAGATGCCTTGGCCTCGTTGGTCCTGCGGCAGCAGAATCTGCCAGAGCTTGTCATCTTTTGACAGTCGTTGGCGATCAAACGACTTGATGGCGCTGTCAATGGCCTGCTGACGCTCCTCCGAGCTCTGATAGGGAAACTTGTAGGGGTTGACTTCACGAAAGGATTTGTCCGTGAGTTGCCACTTGTCGGAGTCGGTCGTAGAGCGTTTCGCAATTTTGGGCAAAACATCTCGGATGCTGGCTAGCGAGGTGCGACACGTGGCAGCGAGCAAGGCCTCGGTGGCAGGCTCGCGCGCGAGGAGGTGAATGACGGGGACACGGAGGGCATTGACAACGACATCATGACTGTTTGTGGGTTGGGAAGTGGGTGGGCGCTTGTGCATCGGCGACGATGGCGCGCTCAGCAAGGGTGAAGGCGCAAGATGCGACGATTTGAAGCCCGCCGAAGGGAAGCGACGATGGACCGGGGTGCGTCCTGGCGTGGCATCGGCGACAATTGTCCTGCAGCAAGTATTGTTAGTCCTGGTGTGCACAAATGGTTGCCATAACATTATGGCTGCATCATGCGACAAGGGTGCTCGAGTCTCTCGACAAAAGGCAAAGGGGCAAGAGCAGGCGCAGGGCCACTGGGGAGGCATACTTGTTGGCTTCCTTGAACTCGGAGATGGCAGCCATGTTGCTCCTCAGCTGCTCCAGCGCTGAGTCTACGCCTGCCGTGACATCTTCCGCCTTGTGGACCGTGAGACTGTGGTGGATCAAACCGGCGAATACGAGTTGACTGTCGTCGCTGCTATCCTCGCTGGACTTGTATAGTTCGTATCGATGAAGCTCGGCGCTGCTCTGCAGCATGTGCGTCTTGTCGCCATATTTGAGTTGCTGTTGTTGTGGTTAGCTTAGGTCATGCTGCATTATCCCGTTCCACCGAGTCGAACGCCCCATGACGACGATAACGACAACGACAACGACAACGGTGAGTATGATAGCTAGCGTGCAGGCGCCATAGGGCTTTGGGGGGCATAGGTGCACACGTACTGGAGTGCGTCCAAAGACTATCTGTGGTTGCTTTCCGCCCCTGGCGTTTTCGAGGAGCTCGTCGATGATGTCCTGGGTAATGTCCACTTGCATGGCCTGGACAGGCGTGCATCTGGCGTCCTTGAATGCGACGTCACCATCCGGGGCTCCGACAAGGGCAATGCCGCCCGTAGGAAGTAGCGAAGCAGCCATCTTGGAGTGTGTGGCAGCCAGGCTTGGAAATGAGGTGGAACGAGGTGTGAAGCTCGCACCAGGGTGTTGCTAGGAAGTGCAATGCATGGAGAGAGCACCCAGGCACCGAGCGGAGAGCAAGCAGTGCAGCCGAGTTCGGGGCAGAGGCCTGGTGACGAAGGCGTCTGGTGTTTGGATGAGGCGGTGGTTTGCTCAGAGAGGACGAAGGAGCGAACAAAGGGCTCGCTGCTCGGAGGACCGTGAGGACCGTGAGGACCGTCAGACAGGTCAGACAGCTTAGGCCGTCATAGCGCGGCGGATTCCAGCGAACGAGCGTGCACGGGGGTCAAGGTACGATGATGAAACGATTGGTCGTCACGCACACAGGACCAAGGGCTTGGAACAACCAGACAAGAACAACGACAAAGTTCCAGAGTCCTCACACACGGGCGATGTGAAGAAAGGTGAGCTGGGCGGGAAGCAGCGTGAGAGGTGGTGGTGGTGGTGGTGGTGGTGTGCCGGCAAGAGGGTCGGCAGCCAGGAAGCCAGCCAACCAGCCAGCCAGCGGACGCCGCATGCCTCGACGGCGGTGGTGCCGAACAAGGGCGCATAGAACGATTACGCCTGTACAGGGTACCGAATCCAGCCCCGGCCCGCTTTGTACTCATACAAGTACCTAACTTTTTTTGCAGCACCAGCAGCAGCAACAGCACGACAAGGCGCACGGCAGAGCAAGGCAAAGCACGCCAACTGGTGTTTATTTCGCCCTCTTTCCTACCGCACTGGCGGGCACTGGGGAGGATGGATGGTGGAGTATTAGTGTGTAGGCCGGCGGCGTCGAGAGCGGAGACGGGCTCCAGTCGACTCGATCCACTTGTCCGGCGCCATGGTCCAACGCTTGCTGACCAAAGCTGCACAGTGTGCTGAGTCTGGCAAAGTCTGGGCAGGTCCGCCGTCACTCGTGGCAGTATTGCGAGCAGCAAATGGCTCTGCGTTTAAAAAACGACGGCGAAATTTGGGAGCCGGGCCCTGTCGCGCAAGGCAGGGCAGGGTCGCTTGCGGGCGTACCTGTTTCGCATCCATGGCTGGGCCCATGTTTGAGACCACGGCGCAGCGATGCCTCAGACGGGCGCGCAGCCAGCCTGGGGGACACAGAGATTGGAGGCCTCGCTGCCAACGAGGCTTGCATCGTCTGACAAGCAGGAAAAAATAAAAAGAACAGCGGTGCGGCTTGGGAAAAGGGCGGATGGGAGGAAGCATCGCGTCACCCGCGCTGTCATCCGGCATGGCGGGTAGGCATCGGTGGTGATGGGTGATAGTGGGTGGCCAAGATTAGACCGGCCTATTTTGGTGCTGCCGGGAGCCCCGCACCCTCTGCGGAACAGCCCACAGCCCACAGCCCACACCACACAGCAGCGGGCATAGGATAGCAGGCAGGCATAGCAGGCAGGCATAGCAGGGCGTGCGATACTCATGCCGGTACCGCGAGCCCCATGGCCGACAGCCCATCCATCGCTTCACGAAGCCCTCCTCACACGCCACGACGCCCTCTGGTGCGGGGCGGGCCTGGTGTTTGCTGACACTCGTCGTGTTTCCTCGCCCAAACTCGGGCGGCGGCACGAGTCAAGCCATGAGTGAGTGAGTGTGCGTGCATGTACGAGTAGGTGTACGACCCCCCACCTGCTAGCATTCAGCCACAGCTTTCCACCCTATACCACCCATCCCAGCCAACGTGCGCCCGCACGCAGAGAAGATTCCATGATTCGCACACGGCGTGATGGCTGCAGCGTCATGCGCAATGGGGATGCACTAACAGGCTAGCCCATGGCCCTCCAAATCAATCCGCTCCGGAACCTCGCGCCCACTTCGGCCACCGGTAACAATAACCGACCACTATGGGAACCACCATGTACCTCGACTTGTCACGCCCGCTTCTGTACTCCAACCTGTGCTCCAAAGACGGCCGGCAGCCCCTCGATCGCTGGTGACCTGACCTGACCAGACCAGACCAGACCATGATCGCCCTCCGATCCGCAGCCGCTTTGTTGGTCACTACGCTGGAGAAGCTGCCTTTAATCTGCACGCCTTTTGTCTTGTGAGAGCCCTGTCCGACCCAAGTACGTACGTACTTTTTATCTCTGTACCTGCAATATCCAGATGCCCCTGGTCGCCTCTTTTGGCGATATTGCCCTTGCAAACCAGCCGCATGGCATATAGATGAAGCGCGACAGCCTTTTGTCACAAGACCGCCCAACCGCCAGCCAAGCTGACGACTGCAATATCAATGCAGATGCTTTTTCCTTCATCAGCTTGCCCCTCGTGTGCGTAACGTCTACTTTTTTCTTGAAGTCGGAACAAATCTCTGTGCAAAGCCAGCCTTGATCTTGGCATGCCACATGGCAATGTCAGCAGCATCCACCGCTACATACCTTGTCAGATGGCCATACAAGCAGATATCACCATTTGTGCTTTCTCTCTCTTTCTCTCTTTCTCTCTCTCTCTCTCTCTCTCTCTTCGTATTGCACTAGCCGATGTCCCGAAATGTATTAAAAACCCGATGTGGTGCTTGCATCGGAGTCATTCTTAGACGAATAGGACCAACCAGAAGCACTTTGCACTCTCCCCGCACTGCGGCATCCACACCCACACCCGCGCTTATCTCATCTAATTAGGATGCACAGTTAAATCGAGCCCGGTCCCTAGATTGCCAGACCGCCATCACCTGCCTCGCCGGCCAAGTTGCAGCGTGCACAGTTACACATATCTACGTCAAGACTTTGCTCAAGAAATGTACTTTTTTTGTCTGGCAGCTGACTAGAGGTAAGCCTGTGTCATGTGCTCTGAGCTACGCGCGCTGCCCTCGCCAAGGGCCAGACCGTTTGGGAGATTGAGACCCGGGGGGCCATGTATCATATCGCCTTACATTCTCATTCATAATATCGGTCATGGTGGTTGTTACGGTCCAAGTCTATCGGACCTTGAACCCGCATGCATGAACGGCCGCCGTTTGCGAAATGAAAGCCGTCACACAATTGTCTCCTTCCATATCAATCTCACGTTTCAATGCAGTCAGTCTTTTGGGCCAGACATATGTACCATGTCCAAGTTTAGTAGATCTTCGACAGCTCAGCACCACTGCTATGGCAAAGCTGAATCACACTCAGCAGGCCCTTTCCTCTACACGAGCGCCACGTCAAACACGCCCCGATTGCCATCCAGCCTCTTTGATCAAACTCGACGACCCAAACTTCATTGCCCTACGCACACCGCCCCAATCTCCCTATTTACTCTAGCCCCTTCAAATGGCAGACACACAAAAAAAAAGAGAACATGGTATGGTACGCAGTCAAGCCAAACAACGACGACAAACAGCAACAGCAGCAGCAAAACTATGTATATACTATTAGAAGCTGCTTTGCCCTGATCGGCGACGAGGTAGATCCCTTCTATTCTGATGTTGAGCCCTGCCATTGATGCGATGTGCCCTGACAGCAAAAAGGCGCGGCGCGTGCTGCGGCCAGCCGGTCGGCCACCACACACACACAACGCACGCACACGCACACGCACACGCACACGCACACGCACACGACTCCCAGGTTGGGGCTTGCACGCCCACGCCCTGCCCATCTGCCCACTCTTGCCTATCCTTTGCCCACCCACCCCTCCCAGGCCACTGATCCCGCCCACGTCGGCGGCGGCAGTGGCGGGCGTGCGTGGGGCGGCCGACGAATAACGCCGTCGATGTTCTCCCACTGCACAAAGTCACGCCTCGATTGGCTCTGCCTCTCTCTCCCACACTTGCTCGCATCGCTCGCTTCCTCGTTCGCTGGGCGCATAAGCCATGGGGGCGCAGGCAAACTGACGGGCAGCTTGAGTATGTATGTGTGACCTTTGTGCACTTTGCGTACATAACGTATGCCTGTTGCTGCGGCACCAAATTTCTTGCTGGCAAGACTATGTATCATATGCTTTCCGAACGCTCTTTTTTGCTCCGGCAACATTTCTTTGGCTCCGGAAACATTGCCTTGTATTCATTTCACCCCCGAGAGGGGAACAAGAGAAGAGAGGGGGGATGGGGGACTGCATCCCCCATGTTTTTTTGGGTGGATCGGGGTGTTGCTAGCCTGTTTGCCGGGGGGGGAGGGGGGGTGGCAAGCACCGATGCGTCATGTTGCAAGTATCATACATATACATACGTACACACTTATATAACATGTATGTAGGTGATATTACTCCAAATCGCAATACGAAGGCCTGTTTGCAAAAGGAAGGAGAAAGAAAAAAAACCTGTCCCAGTTCAAACTTTGATTCATTCTAGGAAGCTGTGTGTGTGCGTGCATGTCTTTCGTATTTTAGCCAAACACGGCTTGCACACGTAATGGGGAGGTGGTGCACTCATGGAACTACTAGAGCGGAGTTTCTTGTCATCCCCGAGCAACTGCCCCCAACACCATACCCGAACGGAACAAAAGGGTAATCAACCTGCCTCCATTGCCAGAGTTCCATGGTCAAGACTATAGATAGCGCGGGCGTCCCCAATGTGACAGCAACGTCTTTGCCTGCTTCCAAGCCCGGTCTTACCTGCCCTAGCACAAGAAAGGGACAAGCCAAGACACAAAGCCTCCTGCTAATGCCGCCGGACAAGTTCTCTGCCCCCCAAAAAGCCAAAGAAGAAAGAGAACAAAAAGCAATTACATTACAAACTGCCTGAGCCACAAGTCCCCATCTTTCATCAAAAAAAAATAGCCTTGCATGAACTCTGTTGCTAATCCACTCACTCACGCCACCAACGCCTTATTCTTTGCTCAAAACCAAGACCCACAAACCGAACCCCTCCGTTCATCGGCCAAGTGCGCGCCAAACAAAGAAAAAGAAGAATCGGGCCGAATGACCCCATTTCCCACATGTGCCGGGCGAAAAGTGCATCTGCCGGAGCAAGCAGTCCCTCTCTCAACAAAAAAGAGACACACCGGCAGCCGAGAACCGACTTCCGAAAACCCGATTTAAAACATGGGAGGCGGGGGACGAAACGGAAAGAACAAAAAGGAATAGCCGCGATATCTATGTATCAATTAAGCGTCTAGTTCCTCGGGTGCTTTGTGGCGAGCCAGTACGAGACGCTTGTACTCTGCAGGGTCCTTGTCCCAGAGTTCGGCGGCCTGGCCGTTTAGAGGGCTTGAGCTATATCTTTGTTAGTTTCCGTATACATCTATACATATATGCTACCTTCTTCTTTTTCTTCTTCTTCTTCTTCTTCTTCTACTACTACTACTTACTTGTTTGGTTCACCCAGCAGACTCTGCAGACTCAACAGCACAGTTGTAATGTTGTAGATTGCGCTCCACTTGTCCTTGAGGATGTCGAGGCAGATGCGGCCCGAGAAATCGACATTGGGGTGGTAGATGGGGGTTTTGTAGAGCACTGTTGGTGGGCTGTAGGGATAGTTGTTTGCGAATTCCATGGAGAGCTTGAAGACGAGGTTTGCGTAGGGCGTATCTGCGGGACCGTCGATGGTGGCGGTCCATTTGGTCATGTTTTCGTCGTCGGGGAAGGCGGTGATGCCGGGGGTGGGCTTGGTCATGATGTCCATGAGCTCCTTCTGGAGGCTGGGAATATGAGTTAGTTCTATGCGGTGGTGGCGAAGGTGGAAGGGAGAGACGTACCGTTGAGCAACAGTGGCGTTGGTACCGTTTCCTCGTCCATTCGATAAGAGAGCCATTATGTTCGTCGTTCAAAGTCGTACACGCCGTTAGGAGGTTTTACACAATGCTGTTACCAAGTACCACAGAAAAGCCCGGTATACACTGCAAAGACTATCCTGAGATCCAGCTGCTAGCCGCAAAAAAGGGGGGGAGAAAATGCAGCAAGGTTCGTGAAGGAATAAAGAAGAAACTCTGCACTTTTTCGTACTGATGTTAGTTGAATAAAGGGAGGGGGGGAGCGAAGAAGCGTAAATCGTGGTTGTTAATGTTCGAGTTGGCAAACCACCCCACTACTAAATGGACTAATTGGGCGTGTGTGTGTTGTTGTGTTTATGCGTTTGTGGGTGTGTCCCTGCGTCTTGCCGGGGAAACCACACGCGCCTGTGTGGCCCAGCAACAGGGATCCCATGCGACGCGCGCGCGACGACCCGCTTACTAGATGGCGCAAATCGAATCGCGCACGGGTGATCGATGCACTTTCCTTGGAATCGCGGTACGACGGAGGGATGGATGTGGTGCGATCTGGTGAGATTGTTCTGGGATCGGATGATGGGAGAGGTATGGAGGCATGGAATAGTAGACTGGGACTGCTGTCGTAGATGCTTTACGTGACGAACACAGTAGTATGGAGGAATAGCAGCACTCCTGTTTTTGCCAATATGATATTGACGTATTTGCCATGTCTGGAATTTCTCCCATAAGGAATATATCATGGCCATACTGTGCAAATCCTTTGGGACATGCTTCATAAACAAGTATGCATGCACCAATAGCTAAACTACAAGTCGTTACTTCTTCATACGTCTGTAAGACTATCAACACCAGCGAATCAAATCAAACCTGCCCTGCACGAAATAATGTAAGGCTCGACCTCATCAACATTCGCTCCAAAAACCCTCCTACCCTCCCAACTCCTCGCTAGCAACAGCATCCCGTCATCATCTCAATCCTCATCCAAACCCTTAATCCTCTTCTCCTCAACAAGTCGCCTCTCCAAACTACATCTCAGCACCCTCCTCTCCTGCCCCACCCCCACACCCTTCAAACAATCATCCTCACGATCCCAATACACAGCCCATCCATACCCTCCCTTTTCCTCCTCTACAGCAACAAGACACTCCTCATCATCCAGCGTCAATCCCTGCTCATCCTCTGTCCAATCCCATGGCCCAATCTTGTACTTCTTCGCTTCAGACCGCGGTCCATAGCGCAACTCGCGAGTTTTATCATGCGCGTAGATCCAGTTTAGCTTTGGTTTCGCGGGTCGTGGGGCGGTTTTTGGGGCGGGAGAGGGGGTAGACGGGGCTGATGATTCTGGTGAGGAAGGGAATAGTTGGGAAGATGGGGGTACAGTGCTGACGAGGCCGAGGACTGGGGCTGCGGGCATGGGGCGGTGCGGGAGTTCAGAGGATGGGAAGGGTAGATAGAATCCTATGAATGGGTGGGGTGCTGGTTCATCGTTTGGACCGGGTTTTGGGAGACCTGTTTCTGGATCTTTGGGCCAGAGGCGTATCTATATGTTCATTAGCACTCTGCATTTTCTTCTTCTCTCATGCAGCAATTTGTTGCGCTGGTACATAAAGCGGGTGGTCCTCTACCTTTCCATCTTTCAAGACAACAATCGCGCCATGAACCTCATCTTTCTTCCGACTCTTCGCATCACAAAAGACATCGAGATAAAACTCTTCCTGGCGCTCTTCGGCCTCTGCTTCTTCGTCTAGAAGCCGTTGTTGATGCACGGCTTCGTTTGCGCCTACGGCGATTGGTATGCCAGCTAGTGTCAATGCGTACATTGCTTCAGATTGGCGGGTAGGGAGTCGTTGAAACGGCTGCAAGGGACACTGGGCGCGCCCGCATTGGAATCATGCTTTGGTGGTGTAAACAAGATGTCGGGACTCTCTTCCGCGCGATGGTGTCATAGGCGGAGCGCAGCTGCGGGACGGTTCGGTTAAAGCTTGGAAGATTCTTGGGGTGCCCACTTCTTCCTTGTAACCTCGAATGTCGTTGGAATGTGTGTCCAGACATTTTATTTGTACTGGCACCTCTCTATCAGAATATGAACTTTGCCTTACTTTGTGTTATTGGGATATGCTAGGGTATCGCAACAAGCATTCTTAATTCATTACGATATCTGACATTCAAGTCGGTTGTAATCCGGTGACTTGACACTTCAAAGTCATGATGGAAATATATTGCGTGATATATTTTATTACTTGTTTTATCGCTGCCTAGTAGATCAACAATATAAGCGTTAGGCCCTTTAGACATTTTTCGCACTGGAAAGTGGACATGCCATCCAGTGGCCAGTTTTAGTATTATTTGGTAGTATCTCAGATGTTCAGCTTCTTAGGAGGGGAAAATGGTGACTTTGCCTACATGAAATGAATATTAAATTCGAGAGGAGCTAGTGTAGTCTCTTCGTGGCGAGCACTACTATTGCAAGAACCACCAGAATATGTAAAGAGCGGACGTATGACCTTCCAGTAACAAGCACTGACCCTTCTAAATCACTTTTCCTAGAGCAAGTACTCAAGAGCCGACCTAAATAGGTAACGTATACTATGCTCGTCTACTTTCCACTAACATCCGGCATTGTATTTAGCGTCTTCATCATTAAGCACCCCCTTCAATCATCCCATCGTTAACAATACCCTCGCAACGCAACACTCACCCTCGCCATGTCTTCCAAAAAAGAAGAAGACTCCCCTGAAACCGGTCACTCGTTGGAACGTCTAACTGCGCAGCAACGAGCCCGCTTGGATCAATTTGTAACTATTACCAGTATTGAAGACATTCACATAGCACACAGGCTGCTAGAAATCAGCGACTAGAGTCCGCTCAATGCAATCAATCTTTACGAGGAAATGGTCGGTGACGCACTCGGGGATACAAGTGCAATTCTCAAGACCGACAAACAGTCTGAAAACAAGTAAAAGAAATACCTAGTATCATTCTGTTGCAATTTCTATACTGACCGCTAGTCTAGAAGGCGAGAAGCAAGCTCTTCGCCCACCCAAAGACCACGTACACGCAGACGCTCACCCCCAATCGCAAGCCTCTCAGGCTCTTCCTCCTTCAGCACCACAAAACCAAAATCCCGCAATGGCTCTCCAGAAGATACTTCTCCAGACCCACCACGAACCTTCCTCCGCTTGAACTCACCCCGAGACATGGAGCACTTCGACGCCCAAGCTGCAATCCTTCACCCTTTCCGTACCGACTACCTCCCCCCACCCACCCCCAACGCCCCCCTCTTCCTCCCCGCCGATGCAGAGCGCCACTGGTTCCTAGGCTATATCTACCGCTGGCACGACTTCAACCCCGATGCAATCGAGCACTGGAACCGCCCCGAATGCACCGAAGCCTTCCGCCAACTCCAAGGCTTCCAAGTCGACTTGCCACGTGCTACCTCACCCTCTCATCCCTCGTCCCCCGCTCCCGCGAGCCTAGAATCCCATTTCACCCGTGAAGTCCTGGAGCCCGTGGAGAAAATATACAACACGCTACTTACCACGCGGGCCATGAGGGATATCTGTGGCGACAACTTGCCGCAGGGCATCTGGCTCGAGAGCACAGCACAGAACGAGGAGTTGTCTGCGAAAGGTGTGAAGCCAGCGTTTATTGTTCGCTCAAAAGCTGCAAGCGGGAAGGATGAGATGAGGCTGGTGGGGCATGCGGAGTATCTGGGGGGAAGACCCGGTGCGTTGACGCTGGCGATCAAGAATGCGGCGAGGAATACGTGGGGGAGTCTGCGGTGTATATTAGGTAAGATGAACATCCCCTCTTCCAAACACTTGATGATGAGAACTGAGGGATGTGTGGTTAGGCGATGTGGCGCGCTGGATGCTAGAGTGCAATACGGAATATGGGTTCCTGGTCAGCAGCGATGAGATGTTTCTTCGCTTTGCTATTGTGTACAAGGGCAAGAAGTTGAATGTGGCGGAGCCGGGAGAACCGCCGCGGGTTGCGTTCGTGTATACGATGGTGGAACCGCATGTGTATTATTCGGATCCGATTAAGCACAGTGACGTGCTGGATGAGAGGACCGGTACTGTTACGGTTAGGTTGGCATTGTTATTTTTGCTGCATACGACTGTGATGAAGAGGTTTCAGATGCCTAAGCAAAAGGGGAACGCTACAGAGTATTTCCCGACAACGGAAGCAGGCAAGAAGTTTATGTTGTAGACGGCAGTCAAGGTTTTGGATACAACAAGTTCGCTGTAGAATAAGAGGTTGAAGTATTTCGTCAACGGTGGTGTACGCTGTAACTCTATTGATATAAGGCAGTGAGCAAGTCTCGATAGGAGAATTCAACAGTAGATGTATATTTCTAAACAGCTTCGAAAAAGATGTAACACAAAACTGTCCGTTTGGAAATCTTGGGACATCAGGTCTATGTTCAACTCACTTCATACTACATCACAAGGACAGAAAGTCAGATGGATAAGAGAAACAGTATGTATAGAACACCAGCATGACGAGATACAAAGACAAGCTTCTGGTCCATGGGCGACCATATTAGCCCAACCATCTCCCTGGCAATGCCTAGCAACTGTGGCTTATCCGCCATGCACCCACTACCTTGGCTACCCCATGTCTCGAGCTCCATGCCTCGGAACGTAAACAGCAGTTTACAACACCATTGGACAGTGTATACCCTGTACCCTTTGATTTCGTTTCCAAGACACTGATCTCTTGAGTGATTGTTGGTCGCCGTAGATGCAACGCTGCAAGCCGGTGGGTATTGTGGCTGTAAGGCATTGAGGGTAAATGTCTCGGCCCATTAGCCCATTGTGATTGGCAAAGAGTCCTTTATCTAAGCTTAGGTATACGAGCATGGAGGGGTGAAGGGTGTTGGTCGGACCTTGTAAGCATCATCTGAGGGGGCCCTTAGGACAGTTTGGTGTTGAGAGACTGCATATGCCTCGGCTAGTGCACCAGCTTCTGGGGTATGATTGGACAAGTAATGAGACTTGTTTATCTGAATTTGTAGTTGAGGGAGAATCCGGGGTAGAGGCGCATTGGGGCTCCCAACCACCAGGATACGAGGCGAGGATCGCCACTTGTAATGGGCTGATTCATAGGGCATCTACACGTGGGTTTTCTGTGACTAGGGTGATGCTTTTCCAGGGCACAGTTGAGACGGCCGCTTGGCAAATGCAGATGGGGCCCTAGTCTCGCGTCAAAGATGGATGATGGGCCAAGATTATCGGCTAGACTTGACGACTCAGCTCGATGTGTAGAAACCATAACCCATGATGACTGATGGAGGGCTCACAGTTGCTTCAGTCCATGGACATAACGGGATGTGAGTGCTCTGCAAAAGCCAGTAAGATGCATAGGGTGGGGTGATTGCGCCACAGATCTAAACGCAAACAAGTATTCCTAAGGGCACCTTGCGTAGTGACGGAAATCAAGGGAGTTCCTTAGCCGGAATTTTTGCAAGCGTGACTAGATCGTGGAGACTGCTGATCAATAGACAGGGACAGTGGTAGGCGAATCAGGCCAGAATACGGATGTGGGAAAGGACAGTGCAGCTGTCAAAGGGCGGTATGGCACCGACTTGACAAACTAGTAACAGCAACTGGCACCCTGCAGGCCATTAGTATCTCCCCGAGTGCCCCGAATGCCCCAAATGCCCCGAGTGCCCAAAAGGCGCGCCAGTAGATGCTGTGTCGAAGAGACAAAGTCGACATTTCCTGCATGTTTGTCATGGCCTACAGGGTTGCACAAACGGGACGCGTACACATATTACACGAAGGGGCAACGACAAAGAGCACTTCAGAGGCTCCAGATGACGGCACATCGATGTATACGCCAAGGGACCGGCGGCTTGGGGCGCGGTCCATGGCAGCAAATCGTCCTTGTTCGCATGCGGCTCGTAGCCACACATGGGACGACGCCTTCCGGAGCAGCGTCCAAGTCGGGACAAGATGTTGAGCGTGAAAATGGGCCCGGTGGAGCAGCAGCAAGCGAGACTACCCCGCGCGTGCAGTCGAAACACATTCCAAGGAGGCCGGGTGACACAGCGTCAAGAGGGCGGACAAAGAACAAGAGCCGTCGGTGGCAGCTCGGTCAATTCTGCGTGCGGCTCGTCGCGTTCCTGTCGGAAGCATGGATACAGTGGATGACAAGACAGGCGACGATGGGTATAAGACAGCTTCCGCTTTACTTGGAATGTCTTGTTGTCGACGAGGGGCGAGATGGGGGGCGGCAGCATGCGGGGTCCCCACATACCAAGCCTCTCCCCAGCTTTTGCGCCTTCCGTATAGTCAGTGTTTTGTGTCGACCCGCGGCGTTCTTTCTTCTTTTGCAGGCGGCGTAGGGCCCATGCTGCCCTGTGCCTCGGTACTTTGCTCGACACAGAAAGAACACTCCCCATTGCGCTTGCCTTTCTTGGCAGGGTGCCATGGCGGGGGAGCAGGCAGGCAAATGTCAGGAGCTTGGACTAGGATAGTCATGTCCACATGTATGTACATAGACATGATGTCTACATGCGTACATATATCATGCACCCCCGTCCCTCTTTTCCAGCCTGCCTACCTCTCTTCTCCATCCCCCACCCCGGCAATTCGCAATGGCCTCCCACAACCAGGTCTCACATAACGACGATATCCTCGAGAAGCGACAGGTGTCCCTCGTGGAAAATATCGACGGCTCCCAGGATGGCACACCCTACGAGTGCGAATTTACCGAGCGCGAGCAGAGAAAGATCATCCACCGCATCGATCGCCGCCTTGTCGTGACTGTCGGTGTCTTGTATTGCATCAGTTTGATGGATCGCACCAATCTGAGTGCTGCCGCCATTGCTGGGTCCGTACAAGCCATACTCGCTGCTGCTGCTTGAACACCCAGCTAACTCCTCCCAGTATGACTGCGGAATTGAAACTTTATGTTCTCGAGGGCACAATCTCCCACTACTCCATTGTCACCATCGTCTTCTTCGCCTCGTACATTATCTTCCAGCCCCCAGCCACCGTCATCTGCCGCTACCTCGGACCGCGCAACTTCCTCTCTTTTATCGTAGTAGCATGGGGTGGTGTCATGATTAGCATGGGCTTTGCAAACAACTATGGCACAATGGCTGGTCTACGAGTGCTGCTGGGCGTCCTCGAAGCTGGATTCTTCCCCAGCTGTGTCTATCTGCTGTCGACATGGTGTACGCAGACTCCTTTCCACAGATTCTTGGACCGATATTGACAACCCATACAGACACTCGCTTCGATATCGGAAAGCGGTACTCAGTCTTCTACATCCTCGGCAGTCTGGCTTCCGCTTGTGCTGGTATCCTCGCCTATGGTCTGATGCAGCTCAAGGGACGTGAGGGCTTGAACGGCTGGCGCTGTGAGTTCCTTTCTCATGCCCGCATTCCCCCAAGAGACACTGGCATCTAATCCTTCCTGCAGGGATCTTCATTATCGAAGGCGCGCTTACATGCTTCCTTGGTATCGTTGGTTACTGGGCCCTCGTCGACTTCCCAGACAAAGCACACAAGAGCTGGAGATTCTTGAATGAGCGAGAAGCCAAGTTCATCATCGACCGTGTTAACAGGGATCGTGGTGATGCCAAGCCCGAGCCATGGTCTCTTGGGAGGTTCCTCAAGGGAGGAACCGACATCAAGATCTGGGGTTTCGCCATGGTATGTTTTCAAGCATACACAGTAGAAATCCATGACCTCGCATACTAACTCGCCCAGATCTTCTTCAACACCACCACCGTCACCTATGCTCTTGCCTACTTCCTTCCCATCATCCTGACACAAAACATGGGCTTCTCGGTCGGCGCAGCTCAGTGCTTGGTTGCTCCCCCGTACGCCTTGGCCGCTATCGTCATGTACACCACTGGCTGGCTCGGCGACAAGTACCGCATCCGTGGACCCATCATCGTCGCTAACATGGTATTCTGCCTCATTGGGCTCCCCATCATGGGTTTCCACAAGGACCCCAACGTCCGGTACTTTGGCGTCTTCCTCACCACTGCCGGAGCCAACAGCAACATTCCAGCAACCATGTCGTACCAGGCAAACAACATCAGGGGCCAATGGAAGCGCGCTTTCTGCTCCGCCATTCTTGTCGGTATGGGCGGAGTAGGCGGTATTGCAGGAGGTCTTGTTTTTAGGACACAAGATGCGCCCCATTATGAGCCAGGTCTATACGCTTGCATTGCTTGCTGCCTGCTGTCAATTGTCATTGTCGGCCTCATCACCCTGAGGTCACGGAGCTTGAACAAGCGCGCCGATCGTGGAGAGATTGAGCTCGAGTACAACGATGTAAGTCTTGCCTTTTATTTGCTGTATCTGTCCGAACGAATATTAACAACTTTTAATAGGATGGTGATCAGAAGGGCTTCAGATATACCTACTAAACCTTGTATTTCGACTTTGTTTACGGACAGCGTATCAAGCGACACCATTTTGAATGATATCTGGTTGCTACTTAGTATTTATGATTCAAATAACGAATATATGACTCACTTGATTCTCATTCACCCTGCAATCCAGTGTTCGTGATTGAGAAGCTGCATCTTATCCGATGTTTCCGCAAGCTTATATGCCTCCCTTGGCATTGACATACAAACATACATATATCCATCAATGTCCTGTGATCTTGGCAATATCTCATCTTCCTCGGTTCAAATATAAGCAGGGCTGACTCTTAGATCACTAATCCATCCCCTATTCGCCTGGTGTCATACCTTATGCCGAAATGAGAGCATGTGAAAAAACGACAATCACATGGTGAAATGACGAACTCCCCAAGAACACGTTCAAACCATCCGAACCGTATCTTTCATTCTAGTCTTGGAAAGGGGGGACATCCTCAAACCGACTGCAAGGAAAAACCAGGGTTCCAGTAAATGAAACAAAGAAAAAAAAGGGTCATAATGGCATTACTCCATGCTAATAGTGAACAAAAGACAGGAAACGAAAGTAAAAAAAGCAGCAAGACATGTGCAAATAAAAAACAACATATGACACCCTCCCCTTCCAGCCCTGCATCCTAAACTCCATCCGTCGCTATGCACGCAATCTGACCAGAACGAAAAATACAAAATAAAAATGATAACCAAGAGTAGGGTATAGCCATAGAGGCAACAAGTGTTCGTTCATGGTCCAAAAACACATGGAGTAATAACAACCCCACGCCCAACCGTCTAATAAGATTTATATTTCTGCGTCACCGTTAGCTCTTGGCCATCTTATATACCAAATACGAGATAGCTTACGTCTTCAATCTTGCGTCTCGAGTCGGAATCAAGCGCATTGCCAACACCCAGCAAGGCGTTGCTGAGTGCCTTTGTTGCACCGAGCGCGGGGCGTAGGACGACCGTGGGTGCATGCCTAGCAAGTGCTCTCGCTACTCCCGTTCCGCTACCTTCTTCCATGACTTCTGCTGGGATAGCTATGACGGCGTCGCGTGCAGTGAGCAAGTCGCGCTCGAGGTGTCTAGCTGCGCTGCGTAGGCCAGCGCGTACACCAATGGGTTGGTTCGCGTAGTTTGATACTGCGCGCGGCTCTTCAGAATCAGAGTTTGGATCTTCGCCATCCCACTCGTGGGCTTGGTGGCGACCGGGCGAGGCCGTTTGGGGGTTGAGGAAAACTTCTGCGCCTTCGAGCAGATTCTGGGTCCCAATCGCTACTTTTGCGCCCAAACGTGCTACTTCGGAAGTCGTGTTCTTGGCGAAAGCGTAGACACCCTTTTGCAAACTGCGGACGATGCGGCCGTCCTTCTTGTACTCCCGCATTGGTACAACAACGAGGTCTTTGAGCCCAGAGCCAACGTTCACCAGCGGTCGCACAGCCGCCAAACCAGAAAGGACTCCCGGAAGCTGATTTTCTTTGACATCTGGCGTCCATACATCGTTCAGTGTCTTGTGCAGTTTGTCAAACGATGTGATGCCGTAAACGATTGCGTGTCGCAGAACAATGTCAGAACCATCAAGTATCAAAAAGTTCATAAACTCGGTAGTGTGACCTGAACGAAGACCGCGGTAGTCCACGCGCTTTGGCTTATAATCAAGCTTCAAATGGACAGCCATAACTTCAAGGCGCTGGATAAATGGCTGATCACCAGCTGGAGGATCAGCCGGTACAGAGTCATCCTTGAATTCGAAAAAGCGCGTGATGAAATCCAGAGCATCTTGGTCCACATGCAGTCGAAGAGGAAGTATGGTGACCTGTTAATATTGTTAGAATACGCTGTTCACCTATTACACTTTGAACCTACCTTTATCACAAGCTCAGATGCTGCCAAGTCCGTGACTGGCTTGACTGTAACGAGTTCGAGATTGATCATAGGGCGAATGAGCTCTCGCGTGCTTGGATCAATTGCGCAAGTAACAAACTTCTTCCAAGTCGATGTAGGTACGTGGTCGAAAACCTCAAGGTCTTGTACGCGCACGTTTATTGAATTGATCGTTTCTCCTGAGTCCGGCGGAAAGACAATAAGGTCGACTGCAACACCTACAAGCGAAAAGGCAATCTTCTTATGCTTGCTTCGCTCCAACTTGAGCCGACGTCTAGACTTGGTTGTGCCACGTGGTCGAGCAGTAGCCCCTGTAGAGCGTGTCGCTGTCGAGGTGGCATAACTGCCGGTCTCGCTGGCTAGATCGTCAATATCGTGGTTGATACGCCGGGCGAGAGCCCCTTTCTCGTCTTTTACAGGAACACCGATCCATACAGAGTTGAACAAGAAATCTTCCTCGACAAAGTCATCATCCTCATCTTCTTCCCTGACTCTCCGTCGTCGCTCCTCGGCACGGGCTTCGACGTCATCTACGGCTTGGCTGATGATACTGCGCGTTCTTGGCCAGTCATAACCATCGTAGAGATTCCAGATGACATTGACGTCACGAACACGAACCCTGAGTGGCGCATCTGGAGCTTTGAACTCGTTCGAAAGATGGTACTGGTTCTTGGCAGAATCCCACTTTCGAGCTTTGCCCTTTTGCTCCGCGTCTACGTCCCTAAAATACTCTTCACTAAAGTCAAAATCTTCCTCGCCTTGTGTGATCTCATATTTCTCTTGGAAGCTTTCCAGTAGTGCCCGTTCGCCACGTTGGCGGGTTGTGGGAGGTGTCGCCAACGCACCAAGGTCATCCTCACCGAGCAAACTATCTCCCATCTCTTCTTCAGTTGGCAAAGACTGTGAATTGTAGATGCTTCCAACAAATTCAAGATTGGTCGGGAGATCGTCTTCTACAAGGTCGGCATTGCTCATGAAGTCATCGGCTTCCATGTCTTCGTCCTGCGCCAACGCGTCACCCGTAAAAGATTCCATCATCTGCTGCAGTGGCACAACCGTCCGGTACTGCTCAGCTGTCGAGGGTGGTGCTGGCGGTTGCAGGCCGTTCAGAATGGCGATAAGAGTCTGTGTCGAATCTGCGCATGATTCTATGACAAAAAGTTCGTTCTTGAACTCAATGTCTACCAACTGTGGTTGTTCTTTCCCGTCACCTGCAATGTTGACGTACACCTTGGCAGCCGAGATTGAGCTGAGAGATACATATCCCAACCCGCTGAGTTCATGGAGTTGACGGTTCGTAGTTGCGATTGGTGATGTTGGCTGGTGATCGTCTTCCAAACGAGCCACGTCGTCAATGGCATGCATTGAAGCCTTACGAAGTTCCACTGTGACTGAATAGTCGTTCTTTGCCTGTTTGCACGCAATGTGTGCATCTGTGAGTACGAAAAGGCCTTTCGATGAAGTTTTTCGGGGATTCAGACCGATCGCACAATTTCTCATTAGAAGGTTGAGCTGCAGCGGCTTAGCGGTAGGTCCCGACGGCGGGTTTGCCTGTGAAGATTGCCGACTGAGTGTTTGAGGCGAATGCGCGCCTGTGATGGTTGCAACGCTTGATGTAATACCCAACGCAATATCGTCGACCGTGCCATCTTCCGAGATGCCCAGAGCGGCCATGACGGTCGTTACTCGATATTCGACGCAGAGATTGTAGAGTTTCACCTTCGCCACAGGCTCCATCTCATCACCGACCATCCTCAACATAATTGCGGGTAATTGCTCTGACGGGCGCATCTTTACGACTTCATGGATGAGCACTTCGTCATCCCGACACACAATTGCTTTTCCAACTTCAGTAGCCAATAAAGCAGGAACTCCTACGTGAGCCAGCGCACTGTCATGTAAGGTAACGGAAAGATCTCCAAGCTTCTCGTTCACGACTACCCGCATGTCCAATGTCTTTACCGACACCAAACTCAGTAAACCAGGTCGGTCATCGTCAGGCAAGTACTTGGCTACTTTGGATAACTGCGCCAACTCTACGCCAAGTGCTTCAAAGGTTTTCATTTGCTCTAGGTCAGAGATACGGACTCCAACTTCAGCAAACTCAACCCGAAGGACCGAGCCCTTTCTCCGTTGGCGCAACAACGTGTCGATCAGGATGTCGTCATTGTTCTCGTACGGGTCCTTCGATGGCGTTATCATGGAAATGAGCCTTGTCAAGTCTGTCTCCTCAGGGGCAAAGAGGAAGTTAAGAGTAGTTCCTTTTAGCTCCGCGATGAAAGGTGCATTGCCTTGACCGGCTTCCGTGTAGGGCCCTATGAGCTGGAGCTCAGAGACCTTGAGACGGACATTGCTTTGGCGTACAGCAATACGAACTGATGTAGTCTGCAGCTGCACAGAACATGCTTTCCCCTTGAGTGTGAAAGAAGCTTCACCAAACTGCACCTGAATCTTAGGACCATTGACGGGTGGCGCGGGTGCCACAGACTCTTTCGCTGGGGGTGGCAATCCATTGCCGAAGTGAACACCACGGGGCCGAGGATGTGATGGAGACATGACGGGACTTTGTAAGGTGCTGGCAGAGCTGAAGGAGCTACTCAGTTCTAGCACACCGCTGAAGCCTCCAAATGAGCCAAGCGCGTCATCCAGCTTTTGTACGTCAAACATAACCTTGACAGGTCGTGTCACGACGGTGATACGATCATCTTTCCCTCGTACGAAGTCCACTTCCACATCACTGCTGAGCTGCTCTGCCACGGTACCGCTCATTCGCTTAGATTTTGGTCTCAAACTTTGGAAGGAAATGATATCTTGATCCAAAGATGCAAGGACCAATCTCCCAATACGTATCTGAGATCGCGACTCTTTTGAAATACTCTGTTGGTTCACGAGGACCTTCGAGAGATAGACTCTTAGTATAGCGTCCGCCGGCTTAGGATCGAGTTGCCAACTGGGCACATGTTCTTCTTGGACAGATTCTGTCGCGATGTTTTCAAGCCACGAGAAGGCTATTTGCTTGACAGCCAGTTCAAAATCGGTCTTGTTTTCTTTGGAGCCTGCAGCGGATTCTGATGTCGAGGGCTTGTCTTCTTTCTGACGCGGATCACCAGTTAGGGCTTGCATCATTCGATTGAACATACTGAACATGATGCGACCTGTAGACAAGTCTATGTTTCCAGCCACTGACCCCACTTCAACACTGATAGATGGCACCTTTGGTTTCTTAGGCTGCTTTGGAGGGCTGGGTGGGTGTACTGGCTTTGGTGTGGCTCGCATCCGAGTGGAGGCGTCTAATGATGGCTTCTTGCGATGCGATGAGGAATAGGCGTAATTGGAGAATGATCCAGGCATTTCTGCAAATATCGAATCTTCCCCAAGATTTGATGGTTTGAACTCAAAAGCCGCCGACTCAGTAACATCCTCATGCCCTCCGCTGTCGCTGTCTCCATCATTAAGGCCCATGGGAAACCAAACCGTAATCTCATCAATCGTGAGCAATCGCTTTGCCTGCCTTTGAATAGCTAGAGGAGCAGGACCAGGGGTTTGTGCACGCCCAGTGTGTGAGGACGAGAACGAGCTCTGCCGACTTCGTGGACGAGGGGTTTCACAACTGTCTTCAGTCTCTATCACTGGCGCTAATATACTAGCAGAAACCATCTCCTCGGGGATCGGTCCAGATTTGTCTGAAGTGGAGTCTTTACTTGATGCTGACGAAGAATCCCAACCTCCAGGGACATGCCCCTGCTGTATCGAACTTCCCTGTGCTGCACTTACCGCACTCATGTACATGCTTTCGGCCTCGTCATGAGTGAAAAACTTTGATTCAGACAAATCCTCTTCTGCGGGTGGCGATGGAGGTATTGAATATGTGCTATTGGCAGGACTTTGTGCATCTTCCGCGGGATGTTGGTGCGCTACAACTAGGTTGTCAATAGAGCCTTGGGCTCTTTCAGAGTATCTCGACTGAGGCGGCGAACTAGTCACGCTTGGAGGGCGAAACGAACGTCCCAAGGCAGATACAGTGGGGAGATCAGAAGCTGAGCCATCACTAGCGGATTCTGATATCCGAGTATGTTGACTTGAAGCAGCATCATTCAATTCCCAGGTATTCTGAGACCTTGCGGAGGCTTCAACGACCAGCTCATCTTCGAGTTGGAAATTAAGCATACCGTTCTGCATCGCATAATCAAGCAATCCTTCGTCATCGTAGAGCAGGTTGCTCTCAGTTAGGTCACGCGGAGGCGAAAACTGACGAGACTGACTGTGTGAACCATTCACTGAGCTGTCGTCTGGGCTGTCGTCGGAGTTTGCATCTGCAAAACGATCATCGTCTACAGTGTGCACGGATAGATCTAGCTGCGGCAGATCGGATAATAGGGGAGGGGGTGGGGAAACATTGCGCGGGCTTACAGGTGCTTGCAGAGGTGAAGCGACCGGACTGGCTTGACTCTCATCTACCGATGGCCCTAGAAGATGTATATCTGCTTCATGAATGGAGTGACTAGGCACTTCATATGTGGAGTGGCTATGCTCTTCGTGTATGGAGCGGTCAGGCACCTCGTGTACGGAACGATCAGGTATTTCATGCATGGAGCGATTGGGCTCTTCGTGTACAAAGCGACTAGGTTCCTTGTGTATGGAGTGACCAGGTTCTTCGTGTATAGAAAGACTGGGCTCTTCCTGTGTAGAGTGCACAGACTCCCCACAAGTAGAATGACGGGACATGTGACTCGCGGACGGTTCCCCAATGGACCTTTGGCTAGTTGAGATTTCCGATCGAGTCATGAGTGGTGAAGGCGGTTGCGAAAACCTCGATAAAGAAACGAAATTCTCCACATCAGATACAAGACGTGCACAAATGTTCTCAACACGCATTCTTCGTTTACCCAGCTTGGCAGCGTCAGGAGCTGTTGTTGAGCCCAAATCTACACGTATATCCTTGGAAGTTATCGAGTCTATGGTAACGCGGTCTACATGGAAGCTGAGGGCAGCGGGCGAGCTTTGGATCGACCTCAATGAGTCTGGAGTATCTTTTGGAGACTGATCCTCCAGCTCAATATTGATGTCATTGATAGCGATACTGAGGCGGTCCAAAGCGGTATTGAGGATGTTTCGTAGATATGCCGGAAGTGCCAGCGGGGCTCCCATGCCGGCAGAATTGTCATCGCCATCATCGCTTGATGCGATTGACTCTTGCATATATGATGTCTGAGATGCCAGCTCCTCTCGCAGTTCGCGTATCTCCTCTTCAGGTTCCGTCCGTAGGAAGGAATTTGCTAGCTCGTCCACTGTTGGCACATA
Organism: Bipolaris cookei; assembly: GCA_002286855.1. Classification (NCBI taxonomy): domain Eukaryota; kingdom Fungi; phylum Ascomycota; class Dothideomycetes; order Pleosporales; family Pleosporaceae; genus Bipolaris; species Bipolaris cookei. The sequence continues at coordinate 611,771 of NRSV01000006.1, read as the reverse complement.
GTCATCCTCGTCCGAACCAGGGTCGCTCGAATCGTCTCGGATGGGTGGTGGCGAGGCTCTTCGTCGAGGTGGCAATGGTTGTGATGGGTCCGGCTGCTGAGCGGGATGAGACGAAACGTCATCACCGGTATTCTCCAGCAATCTAGCCTGTATCTGTATACCATCCACTTCAATCGATATTCGGGGTACGCCGAAGTCGAGGACGAATGTGACTCGGAGTAGCGAGGCTTGGGCTTTTGACAGATGGATCTCATGAGGCAGTTTGAGATGCAGCAATGCTACCAGTTTCTACGAATATCGTCAGCACAGTGGTAGGTGAAGATTGGTACCTGCATCACCCACCTTGACGTGTAGCCCGACATCGCGGACCTCGAGTGTTGTCCGCTTCCCTACGTCAACGCTTACAAAGTCGGCGGGATCCTTGTCGAGTATATCAATTTGGCGCAGTCCGTACAGGAGCAGCTTCCTGCCGATGGAGCTCGAAAGTCCGGAGAAGAAGGCCATAGTCCCTTGGGAGACTGGCGGTGGAGTTCCCGGACTCGTTCACGTTAGGCAGCTCGGGCGCCTATCGCTGAGAGCGAAGGGGCTCCATAAGTGATGAACGGCGGTGCTGGTAGCCCTAGCAAAGACTGCAGAGCGCCAGGCGCTTTTACACCTCTATGAGTAAGGTTATGCAGAGTTGTGCCTGCCAAGTCGTGGTGCTGTGTAGGCGGCAGTTGTTAGATTGTAGGGGGGTTCTGGAGTAGCAGTACGAGCACACGGAACAAGATTAGTGAGGCTGTATGATGCTACGACGAGAAAAGGCTGTTAGTGCGTGCCGGAGAGTCACACGACGGAGGCCGGGGGTTTAGCGGTTCAGGTTCAAGTGCAGGTGCGTATGTATGGGTGCAGATGATGCGCTATGAGATCGCAGGCGGCCGTGCACACCATCACTTGCACCGCTGCAGCGCCCCGCGCGTGCATCGGCGCCGCGCTAGGCAATCGATAAGCACCGAGCGCGTGATAACGCGTGGGATTGCCAGCGCTGCACAACTGACGAGCTCATAGGCGTCCGGTGGAAAAGACTTTCGGAGCTATACAGCAGTGTCTTCGCGGTTTTCCCCTGCATACACGCTGCAACTGCCACCATAGCATCCGTTCGGTAGGGGCGCGCTTTCTCGGGTAAGGCTGAGGTGTATTACATCAGCACCCGCTAGCGCCGTTCGGGAAGGAAGAAGTGGAAAACACCAAGGCAGCAGTCTCATTCAATATTTCCTTCGTCGGACTCTTTTTCGGCCTCAATTTGCGCTCAACTGCCATTTTTCACACAGACGCAAACATGGCGACAAACGAGCCTGCAAATGACGAGGAGTGGGCGCAAGCGGAAGGTGTCCCGAGTTTAAGCGATCCATTTATCCAACAGTACCTACAGGGCAGGGATGCGCTCGTCCAGCAAGAGAAGAGACAGCGAAGTGGTTTGTGAACCAGACTTTCCGTTTTCGTGCCTCAGTACCGTGGGTCTGACAATTTTCAGACTATCTGTTCCGCCAAAATCTTTCTCCTATGGCACAGGAGGCGTGCGCCATTGTCTCTCAAATCCGGTTCGAGGAGCAACAAACGCTGTGGACCAAGGAATACGAGGACAGTTTGCTGACTGAACATGTCGATGTGTTTCCCGGTATGATGTTCTCGCTTGCCAAAGAGCGCATAGAGAAGAGTAAGCTGTGGCAGATAGTGAAGAAAATGCCAAAAGGCACACTGTTGCACTGCCATCTAGAGGCCATGGTTGATCTTGATTGGGCACTTGAGGAAGCCTTTAAAACTGAGGGGGTTTGTTTGGTAGCCGATGGTCCTATTGTCGATGACCAGACAAGGCGTAAGACTGGTTTCTCTTTCACGTACTCCAAGATCGTCAAAACTGACTGCTCCATCTGGAATGAGGGCTATACCGCCAACACACCGGTTGCCGTCAACCAAGCTGCAGATAGCTTCCCAGATGGAGGCAAAAAAGCCTTTGTCGAGTGGATTCGTTCCCGCGTTACCATCACACCCTCTGAGCACCTTTCCCATTATGAAGGCCCCAACGAAGTATGGCGGAAGTTCATGTCGTGTTTCCCTATTCTTGGTTCATTAATTTACTACGAGCCTATTTTCCGCAAGTTCATCCGAAATATGTGCAAGCAGTTACTTGATGACGGGGTCTATTATGTAGACATGCGGTCAGCCTTCTACACCCCGTATCGCAGCGCAGGAAAAGAAAAGTGGGACGAAAACTGGTTTCACATGCTCGAACACATGGCCGACGAGATTGAAAAGTTCAAAGCGAGTGAAGAAGGGAAAGAGTTTTGGGGTGCGAGAATGATCTGGACTACCATACGTCAGTTTGGAACCAAACAAGTTATTGAGAGTATGTCACACAGCATCAGCGCATTCAATACACCTAAATGCCATAGAAACTCAATTTCACCTACTAACAAATCACCAGGTATGAAACAATGCATAGAAATGAAACTCGAGTTCCCCGAAATCATTGCAGGTTACGACCTCGTCGGCCAAGAAGATCTCGGACGTTCTCTCTCAGATCTAGCTCCTGAGCTCTTCTGGTTCCGTAAAGCATGCGCACAAGAAGGCGTCGACATACCCTTCTTCTTCCATGCGGGTGAGACGCTCGGTGATGGCGACTCGATAGACGAGAACCTCTTCGACGCCATTGTCCTCGGTACTCGACGCATCGGTCACGGCTTCAGTTTGTACAAACATCCATTGCTAATTGATATGGTTAAGGAGAAACGGATCCTAGTGGAAAGTTGTCCAGTTTCCAACGAGGTGCTGAGGTTATGTGGAAGTATCATGTCACATCCGCTACCAGCGCTACTTGCCCGCGGCGTCCCTTGTTCGCTGTGCAACGACGATCCAACAATCTTGGGCCAGGGTGTCTCCGGTATGTCGCATGATTTCTGGCAGGCGCTCCAAGGCTGGGAGAATCTCGGTTTGGAGGGTCTGGGCTCTCTCGCAGAGAACAGTGTGCGTTGGGCTAGTCTTGACGATTATACTGCAAAAGATTGGACACAAGATATCAAGGATGGCATGTTTGGTAAGGGCATCCGCGCGCAGAGGTTGAAAGAGTGGGTTAGCAAATGGGAGAAGTTTTGCGCTTGGATTGTGGATGAATATGGGGTTGATGTTAATGTTGAGCCAGAAGAGTAGGTGGCTACAGATTTCCAAGTGGTAGTTTGCCCATCTCAAACAAATAAGATTCAACATCGTATCGTCATACTGTTGTATATCCAGCGATGCATTGGTACTCGAAAGAAGAACAAGAGTAGAGAACACTAAATTCTTTGAGAAATGGTTGCTGAAGGACAAGGAAAGTTTGTTCCATTCTGATGCCATCTTCGCTATACTATGCTGTGGGGCGACAAGGGCTGATGCACCCATATTGTACGTACCTGACCGTTCTGAGACTAGTGCTGTTACTCTGCAACAATGTCCGGCTCTGGCGCGTCATCGTAGCGCATCACGCGTCGACACAGACGCCGAACGTGCAACATGCTGTTTCCAAGTCTCGCACAAGACAGCACACAAACCTGCCCCAACTCATCCTGCGTTTACTTCAGACTTCTGCCAATCTAGCATAACATCCAAGTGACTGCTGTGCCGTCTTCAGTTCTTCGTTCCTAACCACAAGCGTAGACGGCTATAAGGAGCACGTACCCTTACCGGACCTGGTACCTACGTTCTTCAGAAACCCTGTCAAACAACGATTTCACTGGCATTTCGACAAGATGCGTGCAAGCGTTGTATTAGCGGGAGCAACGCTCCTGGTTTCAGCTGTAGCTTGGAATACAGATGGTAGGCTGTGATGCCATGTCCCGAGATGTTCTCTACTGAGTCGACCCAGTCCATAACCAAATCGGATTCATGGCAGAGACCTTTTTCACACCAGAAACGACCTCCGTCCTTGCTAAGATCCTCGAACCACAGTATAACGGCTCCGTTGGGCGCTCGGCAGCGTGGGCAGACGCCTATGCACACACCCAAGAAGGTCGCTTCTCTTATCAATGGCACTGGATTGACACACATGACAGCCCGCCAGAGAAATGTCATTTAGAATACACTCATGACTGCGCCAAGGGAGGATGTGTGGTGAGCGCCATCGCAAATCAGACAAGCATTTTGCGCGGATGCATAGACCAGGTTCAAAGTGGTCGTTTAACAGGAGGAGCCAATCTGACTTGCTCTTATGCTTTGAAATGGGTGGCACATTTCTTCGGAGATATCCACCAGCCTCTACATGCGAGCGGGCGCGCAGTAGGCGGCAACACTTACAAAGTAGTTTTTGGAAACGTCGCTACCCAGCTACATGCTGTAAGTCTTGTCCATCGGTTGAAGTATTCAATACTCATCAACACAGGTCTGGGATGGCTATATACCATACTATGCGGCAAATGTCAGTCATCCCTTCTCTAGCCAGTCCATTGATGCCTTTTTCACCGGTCTTGTTTCGCGTATTCGAAAAGATGAATTCTACTCGGCACCATACATGTGGCTATCGTGTATGGATCCTTCGACTCCAGAGAAATGTGCAACAACCTGGGCGAAAGAGAGTAATCGTTGGGACTGCGATTACGTGTACAAGCGTGTACGAAATGATACCGATCTTGGAACAGATGGGTATGCGACGGGCGCTGTCCCTATCATTGAATTGCAGATTAGTAAGGCTGCACTCAGGTTGGGCACGTGGCTAAACAAACTCGTGGAAGAAAGCCGACATGCCTCTACAGAGCCTGAGATAGTCGAGCTTTAGGTCTCATCCAGGAGCATGATAACTAGCTAAGGACTGAGTCATGGCTCCAAGTTAAAATAGTTGCAATGTCAGCATCCCATTTGTGCATCTGGAATAGTCGATTTGTTGCTAACGAACAAAATCAACTCTGCCACAACAGTTTTATGCCTCTTACTTTGTACACAGTAGACGCAGTTATGCTTATCTCCATCTATTCTTAATCTCTTCGTATGTATAAGAGGCATATTGCTCTACTCGTTTCCCTTTTGCGCTCTTGAAACCGAGTATGTTAACCACAGACTTTCAACATTCCTTCACGTACGATCATAGGCAAACCTTTGACTGGCGGATTAGTAATTAGGTGGGTGATCACTGGCGAATCCCCGCTGTCGTATGTTTTGCACTTTTTTGCAACCATAGTCCACACCACGTAACCTGTACCTGGTATTCCGTCTCGCCACTACTTTCTAATCCTGTGTAACTCGAATTGGCATGAGCAGAGAGAAGATGCGATGGAGAAAGCAAATCTCAACGCTGCAACTAGATTGATGAAGGAGTAGACTTGCGCATGTTTTGACCGTCGGAAATTGGATTCCAACTTTTACACCTACACACACTACCAAAATATTGATGGTACTGATAGTATGTACGTACTACTCGAAGCATTCGAGCTGCATGGAACCAGTGGCAACGATAACTTGCCATCAGGCCCATTACTACCAACATGACGGGACCCCACATCGGCATTGCGTACGTCCTACCTCCCCACATGAATGTACCCACTCGCCTCTCTGCAACCACTTCCACAGTTGAGATAAATTCTTTCCTTTGTGGCTTCGTTCTACCCTACTAGTATACCGCCTACTAATCCAAAAGATAATACAGATCAGCATGGCCTTTGAAGAACTTAAGGAAAAGATCACCCCAACGGTATGTTCATACAAAGGCCCCACATTCGCTCTTCCGCATTCCTATCTTATGTAGGAATACATCAAATTGCCACCAAGCCTCAATGATTACTTCCTTACTGCTATATAAAGGATATGTTAATAATGTTTTCAGAACCCTAGTCGCGAAGTATCGCCAAATCGCGGATCTTCAGTACATCAATATGTCGCCATTCCTAAACCCTGCAAACCACTGCGACAATGGCAGCAAGAACAAAACATTGATCGCGACGCGCAAATCAAACTCACCAAACTCGTACATATGCGATACCAGCATCCAGACCTTGATGAAATCACCATGTTCCTACGCGACTTTGGCATGAGCGTAGCCCAAAAGGTCGAGGGCAAGAAATGGTTCAAAGGGTACAATGACGAGCAATACGTCTACTATGCACAACAAGGCGAAAAGAAGTTCCTAGGAGGCTGCTTCGAAGTCGAAAGCTACGCCGAACTAGAAAAAGCGACGAAAGTCCCAGGCGCAAGTCCCATTGAAGAATTGACCGATGCCCCAGGCGGTGGCTCCATGGTCACTTTGCACGACCCGGAAGGCTTCCCCATCAACCTCATCTTTGGCCAAACAAAAAAGGAACCCGGCCCCTTCCCCGAAGTCCTAACCACAAACTACGAAAAAGAAAAGCCCCGTATCGCTCGCTTCCAGCGCTTCAAACCAGGCCCAGCTGCCGTGCACAAACTAGGTCATTACGGTCTCTGTGTGCAAAACTTCCAGGAAGAAATGCAATGGTACACTCGAACTTTTAACATCGTGCCCACGGATTTCCTTTATATCAACGTACCCTCAGAAGATCCTGCATCACCCCCTCAGCAAAAAGACGTAGCCATCTTTGCACATATCGATCTCGGACCGGGTTACACCGACCACCACACTATCTTCTTATCTTCAAACCCTACATCGCATGTACACCACAGCAGTTTCGAGGTCCACGATTTCGATACGCAGAATCTGGGGCATGAGTGGTTGGCACAGAGGGGTTACAAGAGCGTTTGGGGCGTAGGCCGACATATTCTGGGCAGCCAGTTGTTTGATTATTGGTGGGATACTACGGGCAATATGATTGAGCATTATGCGGATGGGGATTTGGTGAATGAGAATACGCCCGTTGGGTGGGGGGAGGCGGGGGATGAGAGTTTGGCTGTTTGGGGGCCGGAGGTGCCGAAGTGGTTTTTGGATTGAGCTTATTGTATCATCTCTTCTTCATTGGTGATAAATCAGTGCACAAAAATGAATTGATAGTTGGTAGAGATAGTTACCACTGCCTTGCTCTCCCCCACTCTCTATCCCTCACCCCGTCATATCGAAATACCTTCCGCTAATATTCTCTTTGCTGTCTTTATTTTAACCTCCATTTTCGTTACCGGAATCACCTAAATCACCTTTAACCAGTCTAACAGGAATTCTCGCGCCCTCCTCCAATGTTTTCCGTAGTTTCTCAATCTGATTTCCCATGTCGCTATCTACCCACCCAGGACAACAGCAGTTAACCGCCACGCCCTCATTCTCTCTAGCGAAGAATAGAGTCAAAGTATTCATAGGTGCTTTACTAATTTGGTATGATCTTGGCGGCGTTCCCAAGTCAGCTTTCTCTTGTCTCTGGGACTTAACGGCGCAAACGTAGTCTTGAGCTAGGGCATCGATGTCTGATATTGACTTTGCAGAGCGGAAACGAGATTATATGGGAGATTTGGAGTTTGAAAGGGAAGAGGCGGTGCTGCTGATGTTTACGATGCGCGAGCTTGGTGTTGTGTTCATCTTTCCTTAGGCAAAGAAGAGCTAGCACATTTCTTTTGTACCATAGTAATTGATATTTATCGTTTGTTCAGCTAGCTCGGGCGTCTCGTCGTTGTTCTTGTTTATGCCGGCGTTGTTGATTAGGACGTCGATTTTCCCATCTTTCTGTAGGATGTTGCTGATGAATGTTCTGATGGAGGATGTGTCTGAGATGTTGAGTTTGGGATATCGGATCTCGTTTGGAGGCAACGGTTGAATTTGGAGGTCTAGGCCACTGCGAGATGTAGCATAGATGCATAATGGTTGTGGATATTGGGTTTTGGCAAGGAGTTTGACTATGCCTTGGCCGATGCTGCGATTTGAGCCAGTAACGACAATGATCAGTAGTTAAGACATCTTGCTAGTTTTTCATAGTGAAGTCCAGAATGCTAGATTGAACAATTAGATGTTATCATGAGCATGAGGGTGAGTTCTACGTATTGAAGTCGTGATCTCAGTAATGTCCATGGCGTAGCGATCGCCGCGTAATCTCGTGACTACGCGAGTGTTGAGGATTGGAGAGAGTGTGTCGAAAAAGCAACTGCTAGTTTTCTGGATTTACGCGACCCCTTCTACATAGATACGGCTAGGTTTCTTGGAATTTCCCAATCTGGGTCTTTCGCCTACACCGTTTCGACTGTCAGCGTTCTCCAACATACCCACTGCGATATCTCATTTCTACATGTTGGCAAACCGGTCCACTATCCCGAACAATGAACTAAAGTATTATGGTTTTTTCAAAGAGGTGAGCACCTATACGGCATTATACTGTGTGACTTGTCTGAGAAGAATAAATATATATTTGAAGCCTAGAAGATGTGCTTTGACAGGGCCAAGCGTAGACGGCACTTGCGCGACTACTCATTCATCGTGTCTACGTCTCTCCATAATCTCGCCGAATATTTAGATTCATGGCACTCATACCAACATGGAATTTAGGCAAATGTGCGCACGAATCAATGGTGTAGCTATTGTTACCGGTTACGGGTGGCCTTAACAACGCCTAGATTGTCCAAGGCAACAACGCGTTAGTGCGACGTCTCGCCCATGTACCTAAAAGCATCGAATTTCCGTCTTCAATTTTTCTACGGAGCCTTAAATTCATTCGAAACCAAATATTCCTCAATTTTGAAATCATGGCTTCCCGCGGGTGCATGAATTGCCCTGATTGCACACTTGCTCGTCGAAGAGCGGAACAACAGGCCGCAGAGAAACGCAAAATATTGAACCCGAAATGTAACTGCTATTCTGACATAGGACCTGCGGCGTGCCCAATTGTCACCAAGTGCAAAGAGCCCCTCGCTTGGTCTATATCTCCCTCCGAGGTCAAAGACCAAAGCAGCTCTTCTCTCTACTCACTCATCCCGGGAGAGATCCGAGATTTGATCTTCACCTTCGCTCTCAAAGACACAACATCCTGTCCCATAGACCGCGAGCCCGCAACACCCACATACTCAGGAGTCCGTTGGGAACGCTATTTTTACCGTGGAAGCGGGAGAAAAACTTTTTTCTATCCATCTGATATCGCCTTCAACCTCCTTCTGACTTGCAAAGCGGTGTATCTGGAGACATACGAAAAGCCACTGCGTGCAAACCCCTTTTTCATCACCGACCTCACAGAACAGGTGAAGAGACACCACTTACTATCCTGGCAATTCGCACAGATAACGCGACTGGATATCAAGCTCCCGCAAATGGGCCTGGAAAACGGAGCGCTAAGAAATGCGTTGAAAGAGTGGGAAGCACAGGCTCGACATGAAAATTGCTACGTTATTCCCCGGCAAGCTCTTATCCTCCAGGATGTGGATGACAGCAATACTGAAAACCGCTCCATTTCCTTTGACAATGTCCTCATACCCGCAGTTACAAAGACACCCGACAAACGACCCCAGCCCATCAGCAGCGTGCTAAGTCGCGCGCCCGTCTCAGAAATTAGCGCGCAGCCTTGTTCATCTCGCTCCCGCGTTTGCCTTGCGGGCAAGATAACCCATCTTACTCTACGCCTCACAGCTCAAGACTGGTGGACATGGACCGACAACCCAGCCTCCACCGATCCGTACCAAAACCTCCGTCTCGATCCTACCTTTGGCGCACCCTTTCACTCCCGTGGATCAACAAACGAAATGCAATTACTAGCAAGTGATCGCACAGTAGGTCGGCATCCGAGTCTCAGCGCAGAGTGCTGGGGCACACACGTTACTTCTTTATTACCTGATCTACGGGTCTTGGAACTGGTGCTGGAGACGTTTAAGGAGAAGATGGATCAGTTGGATAGAGTTGTGGAATGTGCGAGGACCTGGAGGTTTGATGTGGGAAAGGAGACGCTGAGTTGGGATGGAGAGTTTGTGGAGAAGAGCTACACGAGGGGAGTGGCGGGGTTGAGACTGCCCAGGAATGCGTCGTGGCATGATCGAAGTATGGATTTTGAAGTTATGGTTGTGCGGTTTGTTAGGGAGAGGAGATAGGTTGTAATCGAATGTTTTAATTGAACAATATACTGGTTATGATGCAATAGCTAAGTGTAGGGGGTAGGAGGCATTTCAAATCTTACTTCCACCGGATTGCGGGACCTTAACAACAACCTTGCCCCAACTATCCCTACCACCAAGTGCCTTCAGTGCAGTAGGCACACTCTCCAAGCCTACATATTCCTGATCCGCAAATGCAGTTCCTCGGTACTTGCCCTCCTTGACCAGCTTAAATATACCATCCCAGACTTTATCCTGCATTTCTGGTTCGTGGATCGCGTAGGCGCCCCAATGTAATCCCACAACGCTCAAGTTCTTGAGCAGAATACGGTTGGTAGCCATCTTCTCGATATCACCAGCTGCAAAACCAATAACAAGCAGGCGTCCGTTCCAGGCAGTGCACTTCATGGATTGGGCGATAAGACCGACAGGGTCGTAGACGATATCTACACCGCGACCTTTGGGTGTGAGCTTCTTGACTTGCTCAGGCCAGTCAGCGTCGCGATATGAGACGGTGTAATCGGCACCGAATGATCGCGCGACGTCGAGTTTGTGGGGGTTACCAGCTGTGGCGACGACAGTTGCGCCAAAGGCTTTTGCGATTTGAACGGCGGCTAGACCGACACCGCCGGCTGCGGCATGGACGAGGACCCAGTCACCTGGAATTGTGTCAGATATACAGCATACAGAGAGGTTTAGTGGTGAGAATAAAAGAAAGACATACCCTTCTTAATCCCGGCCCGTACAACCAACCCAGCGTAACTTGTAGGTGCTGTGACAAAGACGCCAGCTGCATCTTCAAAGCTCCAGCCCTCAGGTATACCTTTCAGCTTCTCTTCTGTGGATACAATATGTGTCGCATATGCGCCCTGTCCAGCACCAAAGACCTTGTCGCCTTCCTTGAATTTGGGCGTCTTGCCTCCCGCCAGGGAAGTGGGTGCTTTCAGCACGACGCCCGAGAATTCTGAGCCAGCTACCCATGGGAATGGTGGTTGGTGTTGGTACTTTCCTCGGATTTGGAGGAGATCGAAGAAGTTGGTTCCCGAGGCGTGAATGGCGATTAGGTACTCGTTGGGTTTTGGCTCGGGCGTGGGCAGATCGATAACTTTGAGGTCTTCTGGGCCCTGTGATTGTTAATGAACGAGAAGAGGGAATCGAACCGAGTCTTATTACCTTGACGTATTCCTTGAGTTGTATGCCTTTCATGTTGGGGGAATATGTGTTTGAGTAATGGTGGTAACGCAGTGTTGATATGTCAATGGAGTCTCAGGGTCGAATATCAGACGGAAACATCAGTTTAAAGGGGGTAGAGGCAGGAGGAAGTGAGAGAGTGAAAGAAGGAGACGGTCCATTGCGACATGGATAACCGCAGCGAGCTCCTCTCCACGCCAAAGATACCTCGGCTTGCATACCCCGGACGACCTCCGCTCCCGCTCCACCCAGAGCTTGGCGTACTTCCTTAGTCAGCGACAGCTGCACAGCCATGCACGGATACGCGCTAACGACGCCAGGGTACGTGGTAGTGTTGGCGGGGCCAGTGACGTTCTACCGCCTTCCAATCGAATCCAGGGCTACTCACAGCCACTCCGTCTGCTTCAACACACCTGTTCTTCTCTCCAGCACACATATCTCTCCCGGAGACATAGTATTCTTTCCGCTGCCCAATAGTCCAAAGCTATACACAGTCCCCTCGCTACCCACGCTCGTGCGAAACAAATAGCTACCATGGCTGACGACGCCGCCACGTCCGCCGAGGAAACGCAGATAACCTTCAATGTCAAGGCCGCAAACGACCAGAAGCATGTACTCACCCTACCCAGCACCACTACCGTCGCCGACCTCAAGGCCAAACTTTCGACATCGGAATACGCAGATGTTCCCGCTGACCGGCAACGTCTGATATATTCGGGCCGCGTGCTCAAGGACCCTGACACACTGGCAAGCGTCAAGATCAAGGATGGGCACACAGTACATCTCGTCAAGGGCGCTGCCAGCAATGCGAGACAGAACCCCGCAAGCCAGGGCACGGCAAGCACTGCTGGCACGGGCACCACGCCTACCCCTCAGGTACCTACCAACATCGCTGCCGGAACAGGCAACAACCCTCTTGCGGGACTCACTGGTGCACGCTATGCCGGCTTCCATGGCTTGCCTGGCATGGATATGTTTGGTCCAGATGGAGGCGTAAGCTCATTCAAATCTATATGATCTAGGGAAATTATGCTGATATACATCAGATGGGCCCACCGCCAACCACCGAGTCGATGCTCGAACAGATGGAGAACCCCATGTTTCTGTCCCAGTTAAACGAGGCTATGAATAACCCAGCGGTAGTCGACATGATGTTGCAAAGTCCTATGGTACGTCTCCTGTCAGCCTTGTCTTTACCCCGTCTGACATATGATAGATCCGTGACAACCCGATGCTTCAACAAGTGCTGCGAGACCCCGAAATGCGCCGTATGATGTTCAGCCCGGAGATGATGCGCATGCAGCTGCAAATGCAACGGAACATGGGTGGACGTGCGCCTGGTGCTCCACCTAGTTTCCCAGCGCCTGGTACTACAGACAACACGCCGCAATCAGGTTCTACGGCAACAAGCGAAGGCGTCACCGCGACACCCAACCAGACTAATACAACCACACCACCAAACCCCTTTGCCGCCTTTGGTGGAGGTGCTGGGGCCGGGGCTGGGACCGGAGCCGGAGCCAACCCATTCGCTAGCCTGTTCGCGGGAGGTCAGAACCCATTCGCCCCTCAGCAACAGCAGGGCGCAAACACTGGTGCGCCACAAAATACACAAGACGCCTCAAGCGCCTTTCCAAACTTGTTCGGTGGCGCTGGCGCGCAAGGGGGTCAGACCAACCCTATCGCAGAGGCCGCACAACGAATGATGCAGAACCCAGAAGCCATGCGCAACATGATGCAGATGATGGGTGGAGGCACTGGATCAGATGCATTTGCTGCTGCAGGTGGTGCCGGCCAACCACCAGCTGGCAATCCTTTTGCCGCTCTCTTTGGTCCTGGTGGATTTGGTTCACCCCCACCACCGGCTGACAACCGCCCACCGGAAGAGGTTTACGAGACACAACTGAGACAGCTCAATGAAATGGGTTTCTACGAATTCGACCGTAATGTCTCTGCCTTACGGAGAAGTGGTGGCAATGTCCAGGGTGCTATCGAGTATCTACTCAACGGCGCAGTGTAGCATGCTTATCCGAGTATCATCTTAATATCTGAGCCAGTGTCGCAACAATTCCTAATACCAAGCGAGATGGCGACGATTGAGCGATACGAGGAGGAAGAAAGAATGGCTGAAGAGGATCTCGGAAATGACATTGACGGCATATTGGATGCCTACGACAGCGAAGAAGACTGGTCATTCGAGTACGAGGCGAACAAGATAGGTTCATTGGACCTTTGACGTCTTTTTTTGTAAAATGGGTCGAGCAGGTGTAGTAATATTCGCTAGGAAGCTAGATATGGGTGTATGATACAATAGCAATGATACCACTAGGCAGAACAGTAACAAAATTGCCATTCATCAAACCATCCCGTTCAACTTGCATGCATGAAATGGCTCTTGCCGAAATCGTTGTTGTTTTTCATTTCTTTTCAAAACTGATTAGGTAACGTGTTTCACCACCGAACCGGCAGCTTTCTTACCCCACCCTACCTTCGTAACAACGACGCGTGATGTCTCAACAACGTAACGCGTACAAAGCCTATACTGAAGCAGATATATCCTTAGCTATTCAAGATATCCAATCTGGATCTATTAGAAGTGAAAAGCGCGCTGCTGCAGCTTATAACGTTCCACGAACTACTCTCCAAGAGCGACGCGCTGGAGGACGCGCTCGACGCGATTGCGAGCCAAATTGCAAGCGCCTAACAAAGCTAGAAGAGGAGGCTATTACTAGGCGTGTAATAGTTGAGGCTGAACGAGGACTACCCTGTAGGAGAGATGACGTGCGAGATATGGCCAACAGACTGCTCCGAGAGCGTGGCGGGGAGGAGGTTGGCAAGAACTGGGTTGATAGGTTTGTCCAGCGCAATCCTGAGCTGCGTACGCGCCGAAGCCGTCCATACAATCACCAGCGAGCTCTCTGCGAAGATCCAGCGCTTATTAAGGGCTGGTTCGAGCTGGTTCAGAATACAAAAGCAAAGTATGGTATCGTAGACGAAGATATCTACAACTTTGATGAGACTGGCTTTATCATGGGCAAGATTTTATCACAGTCAGTTATCACAGGCTCAGACAAACCAGGAAGAACAAAGAAGATCCAGCCAGGCAATCGTGAGTGGGTTACGCTGATACAAGGCGTTGGCGCAACAGGCACGCGTATCCCAGCGTTTCTCATCTTCGCAGGCAAGGTTCTGATCTCTACCTGGTTCACGAAGGATCTGCCACGCGACTGGATAATCCAAGTCAGTCCTACTGGCTGGACGAACAACGATCTAGCGCTTGACTGGCTTCGTCACTTCGATTCCCAT